>JANSTT010008801.1:12534-26060 GCA_026745375.1 Platyura marginata | reverse complement strand
AGGGATATTATGATAGGAATATAAATTAATTACATACTATTGACACATATATTGTAGCGCCCGAGAGGGACGTTACAGCCTAGGAAAGTCTAAAAATGAAATTTTAAATAGAAACGTGTACCCTAATATAACAAAAACAAAACATTTTTACTTTGCAGAAATAAATCCCAATAGGTTAAACCTACTTGCACTATAGATCATAAAAATCTTCTATTTATTAGACCTTTGAGGATAGTACTTAAGAAAATCATTGCTCAATTTCAATTACATATTAAAAATCCTAATTATTTATGAAAGTTATTAACGTACAAAAATTCAAAAATAATATAAATATATTAACGAGGACATTAATGCAAAAGTACCTAGGGTCTACGACGATCCTAAAACGTAGGGCTTTATTTTCGGCATATGAATATTTGGTCCTCATACCACGTTTTAAGCAACAATTTCGAAAATCAGAATTCAACATAAATT
The DNA here is from genome assembly GCA_026745375.1 of Platyura marginata. NCBI lineage: Eukaryota > Metazoa > Arthropoda > Insecta > Diptera > Keroplatidae > Platyura > Platyura marginata. Next base: position 25,586 of record JANSTT010008801.1, on the reverse strand, counting down.
TCGTCCCCCCTCCCTTCGCTACTATTTTATACTTTTTTCATGTTGCAAAAAAAAACCGTTCGTAATGTACACAAAACAAAACTGTGTAAAATAGACGAAGTAGAAATCTCCCACTATGCATGAATTGCATTTATTAATAAACACACCGCAAAACGTATGTCGTTTCTTTTTCATCATAAAATAGTAAAAACGTAAAAACTAAAAAAAAATAATAAAAAACGTAAAAGCAGAAAAACCGGTTTTAAAGAATGTAGCAAAAAAAAAACGTACACACATTCCAACCGAATGCTTACGAATTACGATATAATAAAGAGAGAGAGAGAGAGAAAGATACGGAGAGAATCCCTTTTGCACTGTTCTTTATTGGTTGCATTCAAAATTCTTATTTGATTGATAAAAAATGTTTTGGCTATCTCCTTTCCTTGCGAATTCATAAAAGAGAGTCTAGCAATTGTTAAAGGGACCGAAAATGGCCGCCAATAGTATAAAAGTTTATGAATGAAATCGATCGCGGGTAGGTGTAATTAATTATATTTTTAATGTAAAAATTAAATTATCAGGGAGGGGGGTTGCTCAAATATTTTTTTTTCCTGCCAGATCTGTAATTTTCGTATTCATTATCCATCTTCTCGTGCAAATTCGTTCTCATATCTGAGCGGTATTTAGGTCGATAGGTTCTCAGAGAAGAGTTTTTAATCTAAGGAAATAACAAAAAAATTTCGCCACCACTACCACACAACTACCAGCAGTGTAGCAAAGAGAGGGAAAGGAACGTCAAGCACTAGAGTTGTAGGGGCTGTACGAAAAAACAAAAAAAATTTTTTTTTAAAAAAACACCAGCACAAAAACGACGTAATTTCTTAATATGTATTTTTAAGTGACAGTCCATCTAAGCATATAGCAAGATCAATACTAAATACCAAAGGGATCGTGTAAAAAAAGGATTAGGTGCATTATTTTTGTTGTTGTCTCTGTACTTTTTTGGTATTGTCTGCAAATTTATCGTTGGATGTTGACCAAATGATATTTGCTTCCACGTTTTCTCCACGTTCTGGACATTTTTAATTGGAAATAAGAAAAAAATGTTGGTAGTAGGTAAGTATCGCTTGCTCGATTGTAAACACGCTCTAACTATCGAACTCATTGAGCTAGCGACTTGAAATTTAGGCAGTGGCATTTTTTTTATTGTTAAAAATCTTGTATTGCAAATGGGGGAAGGGTGGCGAAAGTTGAGGGAACAGTTGGGACGGGTGGGCAAAATTTGGGGGCAGGTTGAGGAAAAGATAGGGGAAGGGTGGGAAAAAATGGGAGAAGGTTGAGTAAGAGTGGGAACAGTTTAGGAAAAATGGGGAAAAGTTGAAGAAAAGGTGGGGGAAGGGTGTGGACAGGTGGGCAAAGTTTTGGGGCAGGTTGAGGAAAAGATAGGTGGGGATGGCTGGTGAAAAATGGTGGAAGATTGAGGAAAAGGTAAAGAAAGGATGACGAATAGGTGAAGAAGTGTACAAAATAGCGGGGAAAGTGTAGGGGAAAGGTATTGTAGTGTGGAAGCCGTGTAGATTTAACTTAGCGGCATTCTTTTTTCAATGTTACTATTTCAAAGGAATTTTCATTGTGAATTAATTTAACTTGTTGTTTGTATATACAATTAAAGGTAGACTTAACTGTCCAATTAGTAATTGTAAATTTGGTATTAAAAGAAAAATCTATAAATAAATATTTTTTAATGATACCAACTGTTAAAAAAAATAAAAAAAAAAAAAAACGAATCGAAAAAAACAACATCTTTATACATATAGGTGCTAAACAACAAACTGATAATTAATTCAACCATTTTTATTCAATTGGTTTGAATTTGAATCATTTAGTATGTGACTCACGTTAACTGTTTGGCTAATTTATTTGTTATGAATATTCATTTTATGTGTTTTGTTGGTTTTTGTTTATTTCTTTTCTATTATTACTACTATCAGGCTGTTGGGTCTTTGTTTTGTTTAATTACAATAAATTATTGCGATGTTGAAATAGTGACTAATTAGAAAAAATAAAAACTAAATGTTTGATTAAAATTATTATAATTTGGATTTGGATTTACATTAAAAATGCATCAATCGTTGAATTAGTACAGAAATGTATTTGGACAGTGTTATCGAGAGAGAAAGAAAAAAAAGCATCATTGAAATATTGCTTTATTTTAAATAAAATTATAAATGTCCAACACAATTTAACATACATAAATGTAACATAGAATATTTAATATGAACATTATCACCATATTTAATTTAAAACGTAACCTACTAAAAATACAATATAACATAGTTATACAATGTTTTATGGATTTTCAATAATAGGTAAATAAAATTCATTTATGTGACATTTATTTTAATAAATAATATAATAAATCTATATTTATTGATATCCGCATTAGAGCTTACCTTTGAAGATAATATTGCAACATTTTAGTTTGTAATACCCCTTAACATTCACTGCTAAAAGAAAAAAACATAACAAAAATCACAATCTCGTAGAATGTTAAGTCGAGAAACAACCCGCGACTCATCAAAGCCCAAAGGTTACGTGATCAGAATGCTAGTCTACAGAAAACAATATACAATGGTAAGCCCAAAAGCACGAGCCATAGGGGGAGACCAAAACTACGATAGATAAACAACGTAAAAAATGACGTAAGCACAATGCATTTGAGAAACTGGCAGCAAATGACGGAAGACCGTGCCATTTGGTAGAAAGTTGTTGAGGAGGCCAAAACCCATCCAGGGTTGTAGCGCTGAAGGAAGAAGAAAAATAAACATTTCAAAAATTGTAGAAAATAAAAAAATTTATATTTCATTAATAGACAAAAAAAAACATTCCTCGTCCTACCGTTGTGGCACTGCAATCGATTTCATATCATTTTCAGGGTTTTTAATCATTTACTTGAAATATTTTTGGATTAGAAAAAAATAAACATATTAAAAATTTGAGGGAATAAAAAACCAAAAAAAAAAAATTCCACGACCTACCGTTATGGCGCTGCAGTCAATTTTATTACATTTCTACGGTTTTTGACCATTTACTCAAAATATATTTGGATTACAGAAAAAATGAATATAACAAAAAAGATAGCGAATAAAAAAATAGAGATTTCATTGGTAGATGAAAAAGTTCCCTTGCCTGCCGTTATGGCGCTGTAATTAATTCTATGTAATTTCTGTTGATTTTTAATCATTTTAATGAAATTAACTAAATATTTTTTGTTGTACAATAAACAAGATAAGGACAAAGTCGTAGATAATTACTCACTTATACTGGCGTAGTCAATTATTTCTTTCTTACGGATTTTTTTTAAAACGTTTTGATAGTGTCGCTCATAAAAATCCTTTATAAAATTACGTTAAATATTTAAAAATTATCAAAAAAAAACCAAAAATTGCTTTCTATGTACATTTTACGCTTAAATAAATTTGTTGATCCAATTAAAATCTGTATGTAACTATCTAATGACTCTTATGGAAAGGGCAGTGTACTCATTTGTATAAAATTGTATTCGTAGATTATTGCGTGTTCAAAATTCAAAAATAAAAGAATTGTAAATTTTATTTTTATGCAAAACGAAAAAAACTTTTTCTCTTTAATATCTTTCTATCAGATCTAATATATAAAATTTTTAAAAAAAAGTATCAAATTTCTACATTAATACATATCAGCGACACATTAGGACTTACATATGCAAATTATTAAAAGTTGTACAATAAAAAATACTTAATTTTATTCATAGATTACAGAATATTATTCAAAGTATCACTTTAATCGGCATTTTATGTGCAACGCTGACTAGTCAACAAAACCTCATATTTTTAGATTGTTTGTTATTTTTTTGCATTTGAATAGTTCATTATTGTTGCGTGCGTACTAATGAATTATTCTCATATTACAATTATTTTATTCAGAATGTTATTTTTTCGCCTATTCGTTAGTAATCATTTAAAAATTATTTAACTTCTCATGTGTAAAGTGCATTTTGCATAATATTATAGATTGAGATTAGTGTTATTTTTGAATTGACGAACGGAAATATTTCGTTAAATTTAATGAGGCCAACGTAATGTAATCAATCACCTACCTTATTGGTAGATTAGTTATAAAGATTCTGGATCATGGAACTTTTTGGTCTAAAAATGAAATCTTTATTTTAAAATAGAAATCACAAATAGAAATCCCAATATTACAAAACTTAAGAAATCTAATTTAAGTCTTCAGTAATGCCAGTACAAAAGCATTACATAGTCGATAGAATAAAAACTATGAAAATTTTTTAACCGCTCCCTTATTTTGCATTGCACACCTTCCAAATAGAGCAGAATCGACCCTGATTATTTGATAGGCTACCGATTTGAATGCGGTTTCGTTAAGATTTTGATGCCAAAAATTTCAATGGAAGCCATTTTGCGTTTATTTGTTGGGCCAATGGTGTTGTTAACCTGGGGAATGACTTAAATTTCATCACGGCAAAACAACATCTAGGTATCCCTTGATTATATAAAATTAAATTATACATAAAGATTAAATCAATTGGCTTGCTCTATGGAAGTGTAATAATCTGATTATATGGCACCTAACTAAGAGAGACTGAAACGATAGTTATCGTTACCAAGCACCACTTAGTTTTTATGAAGTTCAATAAATTTTACTTGGTTTTGCATTCACATTATGTTCTCTTTCTATGTAGGAGAAGAAAAGTCTCCATCAGAGACTTAAAAACTGGAAAAAATTACAATTTCTATGTACGCTTTTAGGAAACATAATACTAAAATGTTTTATGCAAAATTACAGTAGCATAATATAAATACCTTATTTCTATATAACAACCAATCTACAGCCTAGATACACGACTATAGATATATATATATATATATATATATGTACATGACTCCCATGTATTCTTGTCCTGATGTTATTATGACATTTTTACTTCAAGCCAGAGTGAGCCCTATGTGCCTGGGTATTAAAATATATGCGAAACTTGATCTGATTCAATTTAAACGAAAAGTCTTGGAAGATAAAAAAAAAAAAAAAAAAAAAAAGTATCATGAAGCTTTTAAAATGAGGATATGAACAATTTCATGGCTGTCAAATTTACATAAATACGTTTCTTAAGATGTCTGAACCTTTCATAAAAATTTCCTAGGCACACAGTGTATCATTGTAGCTTAGATATATATTAAATTTGCTTTCTTCACGCCAAACAATTTACATAAAACACTTCAAAAAACACATCACATAATTTCCAATCAAAAAAAGATTGATATAAATTTTTTTTTTTCTTTTTTTTTCTTAGTTATTCCTTCTAGTGATTCTGAATTAATTTTTGGATGTGGTTTTACGCTGATATATATTCGCATCTATAAACATAAATCTAATTTAGTGCAGTAAAGTTAGGTTAAACGAAAATTTTAATTTATTTTAAGATTTGTTGAAAATTAATTTGATATAAAATAATGTCAGCTACTATTCAATTACTTTAGTTCCATAATTGGTTCGTATATCGAGAGATTGGTTTTCATTCAAAATACTTTTTTATGGTAAAATTTTCACAAATGATAATTTTCATCGCATGCTCAAAATTAGCATATTACAAATTTGTATACAGCTCTCTCTCTCTCTCTCTCTCTCTCTCTTTCTCTCACTCTCTCTTTCTCTAACGCTCTTTTTATATCATATCTTTCGCTCTATTACTCTATTTTATATTTATTTCTCCATCAATTGTATTGTATGTACCAACGAGGGGGACAAAAAGACTGATTGGCTTCTTGATACCGTTAATAGTACAGGTAATTCAGTGGCGGCTCGTGAGTATTATTGATCTCATCATCATGGGACTATTTTGATAAAAAAAAAAGAAAAAAACAATACCACGAACAACTTGAACGATTTTTTAAAAAAAGACACAATTTTGAACTTTCTTAATACTGAACACTGAAGATATGGTTTGAAACTTTGCTTTGTATATATTATTTTAAATTTCCAGTATTTTTTACCAAATAACATTTTTGCAAATAGTTAACTCTTTAAGGTCTATATATTTTGAACACGAAACCACAAATTTTCAAAATAATTTGTCACCGTTCTCAGAATGTAATTGTAAATACTTTGTTAAATTTTTCATTTTTAGAAAAAATTAACCCTTTATGGTCCAAATGGTGCTTGAAAATGTTAACTTATAAAAAATATTTGAAAGCATAAAGAAAAACATAAAGAATTTTGACCTGAACAAATTTAGTTGTATTTTTAATTTTTTTTTTTTTGGTCAACCCTTTCATGTTCAAAATACAGTAAAACCTCTCATAGCGGACACCTCTTTCCATGCGGACACCTCTCTAATTACTGGCACTTTTTTCCATTTTGGTTGGCCCTAGAACTGTGTAATTGTAATAAAATATTACTTTGAATAATACATGGAAAAACTCACACAAGGGATGCCAGCTACAAAAATTCTTTTAAACTTATCAATTTTGATGATATTTTTTTTGTACCTTTATTTGTACAATCAGTTTTTTTTTTTACTTTTGTATGATTCATCCTTTAATTTATTTTACTGTCTAATCGAACTGTACTATAATGTTTTTTCGTATATACACACACGTATTAATAACAAGAAGTGTTGTATGGATGATCATATATTTTTTCCGTACCAATCCTCTCATAAATTTAATTTCTATATGTATATATAATATGTATCTATGTGTACCAACATGTTGTTTTTGGCTTTGCCTATAATAATATATATACTTATATAAACTCTACGTTTTAATGGTATACGCGAATTTTATTTTTTTTTATTATCTGCATTTTAAATTATTTATTCTAGTCGCGTTTAATATTGTTTGAATGGTTTATGTGTTGTTGTTGTGTTATTTTTTTCCTTGTTGTTGCTGATGGTTACAAAGCTGGGAGTTAGTAATATATACCATATCCCATATGTATTTAAAAAAAAATGATATAAAACATTTGCTAGTAATTTTTGTTTTTTAAGTTTAACAAAAAAAAAATTTTTTAAAAAAAGTTCCAAAACATATGGCCAAAATTGATTCGAGTAATGAATTCCAAATTGTTTGATTGTTTTCGTTCTATACATTTCAAGTAGTAGAATTTTTGGTTGAGATTATGCAAAGTTTGTTTAACACAACGTTTTAATGTTCTCAAGTCTTGTGTGTAGTACAAATGAAAAACGTATTTAAACTTTTTTTTTATTGACTACATATATTTAATGTGGATTAAATAACAATATATAATGTGTTGAGCAGAAAGTCAGTAGTCGGAATACAAATTAACAAACGTAGCCTAAATTTGAGGGTTTTTTTTTCTAAAGGTGTGTAGTGTACAACATGAACAATATGACGAAACGTCACTGTCTTATTATAAATTTTAATCGAAATAAAATTACAAATAAATTTTACTTATCATTTGTATACATCTACTAAAAGCAACAATAACAAAAAAAAAACTGTTACCTGCACACTACAACCTCACTAAAACCACCAACCACCCCCCTCCCCCCATTGTAAAATTATTTTATTTTATTTAATCCATCTCAATTTACCCACACTTAGGTATTTTCTTGACAGGTCAATATAAAATTTATTTACAATATATCTATACAGAATCCCTATTCAAGCGTCTATTTATGAGGATTTGTACTGGTACTACTGCTGCTGGCTGCTGCTACTACCCACTACATACTACTCATACATATACCTATCTACCTGTGTCTAAAGCATTGATTTCAAATAAGATGAGACAGGGGTGAAATAATAAATATTTGATTCATTTGCAGGGCTATGTACCATAAAAAAGTGTTTGAAGGGCTCATACATATTTGATGTTGAAAGTTTTTGTTTGGTAACATTTTCGACAGACGCATTTTTGTAGAATTGATAATATAAATCAAGATCTCTTCTTTTCTTTTTTTTTGGTAAGGATTTACTTTGTATTGTAGAAAATAAAATCTTTTTTTTATGTTTCTATTATTTATAAAACATTTTCTATATAAGTGGGGGCGGGGACGGTATTAATAAGATTTTTGGAGCATTTTATAATGTAAATCCAATAAAACGTACTTAACTCGTTGCCGCAAATGACTAATCATGTTTTGTTAGACATAGTACTGTGGATTGACAAATAATTGCATGCCTAATAATGTAATTTTATTTTTTATGAATTCACGTATGACTGCTATAGACGTCAAATTGGTGTTGATGTATATGCAAATGACGGCTATAGACGTCCTACATGAATTTAAACAAAAAAACGAAATGCGATTATTAGGCATGGTACTAATGCATTTATTTGCCAATTGATAGTAAGTAGTACGTATATGTATGTCAAACAAAACATAATTTTATACTTCGCTATTAGAGAACATGTAAGTTGACGCTCAAAATTCGATAGTATTTCGAAAAAGATGTAGCTTAAAAAATCTGTTATACTATATAAGGGTTCATAACTCTGACTGATTTGTTAAGCAACTCCCATAAACTGGGCCTTAAGTCTCACAAAGTAAATCTCACCAACAGGTCAAATATCGAGCTGATAATTTCTAATGTTATCTCTTGTATTATTTTTATCTTATCTTCTTATCTTATATTTTTAGTCTTATTTAAATTAGAAATGGCATGGTTCGCTTACTAATGCCTGTAACATTTAATTCTGATCAAGAAATTATATTCAAACAGAGTATGGCCTATCTGTACAATATACGGTTTTCAACAATAACCTTCTTCTTCTTCTTGTGTACTTCATATAAGTCATGGGGTGAGGCGTGTTTATATAAAAAAAATGCAATTGCATAACATTAGGGGGGCTCTTAAAATAGATGAAAACGACCGAAAATTAAAATGTCGTAGAACAAACGTTTTTTGGGATAGAAAAGACAAAAAATGTGCCCAATTAGAATTTTGAAATTAAAAAAATAAAATCCATAGATAGAGCGAACCAGCAAAAATATAGCAAGATATGACCTCGGAAAAAGTCAAATATCTTAGTAACGGTGCACCCTAGTGTAAAATTTAACTACATTATTTTAATGTAGTTATTACTGTTCTATAACTTTTTCTAATAAAATTTTCCTCTAAAAGTACAACTAACGTCGCGAAACAACAACAAAGCGAAAAAAGATCTCAAAAGTATCAAAATCAAATTTTCAGGCTTTTCTTTTTAGACTTTTCGGCAATGGTACAATCCTTGCAAATCAGTTTTTTCCTTGCAAATCAGAATTTTTCCCATACAATTACGCCTCAGCCTGAATGTATAGAACATTTTATTATGAAACATTTCCACAAAAAAAAAAAAAACAAAAAACGTCAGTTTCATTTCCACACAAACCCTTCACTAAATAAATATTTGCAATTTCAAACTTCATAGCTCAACTTGCAGCAGCACAATATCGACTTCCGATGAAAACATTATCATCCATCCACAAAAAAAAAAAAAAAAAAAAAATTCGGAAGAAAAACCTACACACAAAAGCATCCCTCCCTCTGAAATGTGAACCCCTTTCACAAAGCAAATTAATTAGACTTTTGCTGTGACATGTCATTAAAAGTATAATATTTTTTATGAAATCATTTCTGACGTTCCATTTTAATCGAAACGACTTCGTCTTCGATTATAAACACTGGAAAATAAATTACGAAAACCATTTTATAGAAGAAAATATCGATGGGTTTTGGTCGGTGGTGGTGGTTGGGTTAAAAATGGGTGTGACAACGCAAGAAGATATTTGGTGGTTATTCCATTCAACCACCCCTCATTCCCATCATACCAAAAAATCCATTCATTAAGAGAAAGAGAGATAAGACCGACAATCAAAATCGTCAAGTATAATATAGTCGCTTCTTTGTTAAATTGTGTGTAAGATTCGAGAATTCTCTTCACCATTTAATATATAAGTATATATGTATATATGTATATATATATATTATATATATTAGGGGTTCAGGTAGATAATAAAAGGGTATACAACAATAAGGGATAATTAATATTCCATTCCATGCCATAGGACCGGCACAATGGATACATCAATTTTGTGGGATATCGGTAACTTATGACTTCTGGTAATTCAAGTTCGAGTTTCAATATTTTTTTTTTTCTTTTAGTCTCATCCTTTTCTCTCCTTTTCTCCAGTTTGAAGGATACTTTTGTAACGGAAGAGATTATGAAGGGTATAGTAAGGTAAAATACTTGTTTATTTGTTTGTTTGTGTTTTTTTCTTCTGTTTCACTAATCTATGAATCTATAGGGGAGATTGAGGTATAGTTTGGTGTGAAATTTCGTTTTAAGTATGTCCTTAACCGTAGAGATTTATCAAAGCTTATTTGTCTATGTATGTGTTTTCAAGTATTATTTGCTAGGCTAGACAATTACTATATGTGTGTGAATTTCTATACACATACTCGTATATGAAAACTTTATTTATTAAGTCAATCTACAAACAATATGGGCCATTATATGAACCGGAATATTATCTAAGCCCAGTTTAATTACAATTTTCTTCATTTTAGGCGTAGATCATGACCTATTATTAGGGGAGCTGTATGTTCTGCGAACTATAAACTGTAACAAATTAAAGCAATATCATATATACATACATACATACATACATACATAACATACATACATGTGAAATATGTGGTAAACTTTGGTAATAATGTTGGTGAAGTCAGTCACAAACTTCAAAGCAAATATGAGCTTTTACCGACTGATGTAGAAGGATTTTGGTGTTTTAAAGGTGTTATACTATACAGATTTATATATACTATATATGTGTGTGTGTTGTGTGGAAAGTTTTAGTAACAGTTTGGTTGATTATATGATTATAGACTATGTATAGATATTTCGTTGTGAGAGTTGCGAATGTCGGAAACAATGGTTTTTTTTCGCTTCTTTCATTTGGAGAGTAATTTTGACTTTTCACTAAAAGCTTCTGCTAGGAAAACTTGAATTTAATTAAAATAATTGAACTATTATAGAACTATAGTTATGAGCTGCAGGAACTGGCAAATATTCTTTCGTAAAGTAATGAAATTGCAGATTTTCGCAAAAATTAGAGAAAAAAGTAAATTTTAAAAAATAGTTTAAGGGTTTTTGAATTTTTGTATTTGCTCAAAAAAGCGAAAGAAGCTATATTGCTAAAATTGATATATGACAAAAATTATAGAGAACTAAAAAATGCATATTTCATTAATAGATCAAAAAAAATTCCACACCCTACCGTTATGGCGCTGCAATCAATTTTTTGTAATTTTTAGGATTTTTAATCAGTGATGTTGCACTCCCAAAAATTTTATCAACCGCGCTTCGTAGGTGAAATTATTTTCTTACAATTTTTGTTTCTATTTAGAATATCTAATATTTCCATCAAAATCATTGAGATTCGTCAAGAGTGGCAGACTGGCTCGAAAATATATCAGATAAAAAAAAAATTTCCAAAATTTGTATAAAAATTTGCACCAAAAAACATTTACAAACGTAAATTTATTTTATGTCTACTCATTTGTAATATAACAAAAACGATAGAACATACAAAAATTAAGATTTTATTTGTAGATTAAAAAATTCCACACCCTACCGTTATGGCGCTGCAATCAATTTTATATAAGGGTTTTTGATCATTAACTCGAAATATATTTAGAATAGAGAAAAAATAAATATGATAAAAATTATAGAGAATAAAAAAATTAAAATTTCATTAATAGACTAAAAAATTCCGCGCCCTACCGTTATGGCGCTGGAATCAATTTTTTGTAATTTTTATCATTTACTCGAAATATATTCGGATGACAGAAAAATTTATTATAAAGAAAAATTATGGATATGGATATTTTATTTGTAGATCAAAAAATTTCACGTCCTACCGTTATGGCGCTGCTATCAATTTTATATGACATTAAGGGTTTTTAATCATTTACTCGAAATATATTTGGAATACAGAAAAAATGAATATAACAAAAATTATAGAGAATTAAAAAATTAATATTTCATTAGTAGATCAAAAAGTTCTATGGCCTACCGTAACTGCGCTACGATTAATTTCATATAATTTCTAGAGTTTTTAATCATTTGTGTTCGATTTTTGTTCAACAGAAAAAATGGATAAGAACTAAGTCGTAGCAAATTATTTCTTCTTTACTGGGTTTTTTTTTTCTTTTGTTTCAATTCAATGGTTATTCGACTAATGGGTAATAATCTATGAGTAAATCGCACAGCATTGTAGCTCCTGTTTGATTTATAAATTAATCGACCAACTCATTTTTTCTCTCGAAACAAAATTTAAATAATCAACTCAACACATTTAAAACTATTTTTCCCTTCTCTACCATTCTAAACGATAAATAATCTCTTCCCATCAGCTATTAAAAACAGTAGATAGTTACGGTATGTTGATTCCCTCCTACTCCTACATTATAATAATATTCCACTAGAGCAAAAAATAGATATAATACACAACAACAACAACAACAAGAGGGGTCACGTTTTGTTATGTATACACTTGTGCGGCCCTTATTTTGTTTTTTTTTTCTTTTGATTATTGTTTTTCCTTTATTGCGTCTATTATTTTTAATTAAAAGAAAATTCCATTCACAATCATTTAGAACAATTATTTTTAACGCAATTTCATGGTGGCTGAAGCTAAGTTTAAGATTCCTAATAAACATCGCAGTCGAATATCTTCCTATTATACAATATTGCGAGCGTCGTTCCACATTTTTCTTGTTGATGGTTCATGTCAATTCACTCAGCAAATAAATGAACAAATTGTTTTCTGTTTTTTTTTCTGTTTTTTTTCTGTTTTTCTGCTTTTTTTTTTTTTTTTCTTTCCCCGTCGTTTCTGCATAAAAATAAATTTAAGTTGTACGACGGGCTGAATGGCAAAAAAAAAAAAAAAAAAAAAAAAAAAAAAAAAAAAAATTAAAAACACCGAAAAAAACCCAAAAAAATGAGGGAGTAAAAGGTTCTTTTTTTGCACCCATTGGAACAACCTTTGAAATCGTGTTTGCAAA
>JANSTT010008801.1:0-12524 GCA_026745375.1 Platyura marginata | reverse complement strand
TTTTTTTTTTCTTCCCCCGTCGTTCTAAAAAAAAAAAAAATTAAATATTAAAAAAGGGGATAAAGAAAAAAAAAAAAAAAAAAAAAAAAAAAAAAAAAAAACTTTAAATGCACAGCATAAACTCTAAATGTACAGGGTTTTATTGCTTGATTTTATTCGACCCATTTGAATTCCCTTCGTACTCGTTTATGATAAAAACATGAAATATTCGGATCACGTTTTTTGGTTACTGTTGGAACAAACATATTGGTGAAACGTTTGATATATACCCCACAACGAATTTGATTAAAAATGAATATCAATTATCATCATCATGCGCACAATATAACTCATTACGTTCAGTATTGAATTTTTGTTATTAAAAAAGTTTTTTTTTTTTTTGTGTGTGGGTTTGTTTATTTTGTAAATAATTTATTTTTCGTAATAAATCAAAGTGTCAGGTAATCATTATTCAGACGGGGAATATAGTTTTTTTTTTTGAATAAATTAAAAATAATAAATGTGGCTCTCACTCTGGTGGTCATTTTACTCTGGTTTGACTGTGTACATAATTTGAATTTAAATTCACGTAGGTACCCATCTATAATATTTATAGCTTGTATATATTTTTCTATACATATTAATGCAAGGCGAGGACGGAACACAGTTTTGAATTAGAAATTTCTTTAGTAAAAGTTTCCAGCTTTTTACAGGACCAAAATAACTTCTTTTTTTAAATTTAAAGGGCACGATTTTTTATTAAATAAAATTTAGTAACCATATTAATAATCTTTTTTTGAAAAATCAGTTTCCTTTTTAATAAACAATTTTTATTTGTTGAGCTATTTTTCAAAAATATTTTTTTCGCAATTTTATCTGCCCATTAAGTCCAAAAAATGATGATTTTTTTTAAAAATTAATTAAGCTTATTAACCCCTTCAGGGATATTGACGCATTTGTGTACGTTTACTTTTGGAAATCAAAATTACCTTTATTTGAAATGCCTATATCTATAAACGAATCCTTGAGCCTTGTCTAAAATAATGTAACCAAGATCAAAAATCCGAAAATATTTCCCAAAAAAATAATAACTTCTGACACCAATAATAAAATAATTTCCCAATAATAATAATAACATTCAAAAATCCAAAAAAAAAAATAATTATACAATAAAAAAATAATAACTTCTGACACCAATAATAATTTCACAAAAAAAAAATTCAAAAATTATACAATAAAAAAAACTAACTTCTGACACCAATAAAAAATAATTCCCAAAAAAAAAAATTTCAAAAACTATACAATTAAAAAAAAAAACTTCTGATACCAATAATAAAATAATTCCCAGAAAAAAAAAAAATAATTTTAAAAATTATACAATAAAGAAAAAATAATTTCTGACACAGATAATAAAATAATTCCAAAAAAAAAAAAATAAATTCAAAAATTATACAATAAAATAAAATTAAAAAAAATAACTTCTGACACCAATAAAAAAATTGGCAAATAAATAACAAAAATTATGCTATAATTTTTAAAATAAATAAAAGAAAAGGAAATTTATTTGACACCAGTCTCACACAAAAAACAAAAAAAAAAAAACGCACACACAACAACAACATGAAGCAAATTCACAAAATCATATAGAAACCAATAAATTTTTTTTCGAGATTGAAATACTTAATCCAACAAACAAACAACACGATTTTTATCCACATACACATAATAATAAACAATTCAAAGTATGCGTGTAAGATTTCGGATAACTATACGAGTTAAAAACACAAATAACACCAAACGATACGATATGCATAAAGAAAAAAAAAAAAAAAACAAAACAAAACAAAAAAAAAATTGGATAGCTAGTAGTAAATTGTACTAACAAATTTGAATCGGCCAAGGCCACAAAACTAAAATTTCAAACTTGCGTTTCGGAAGAAAAAAAAAACTTAAAAAGAAAAAAAAAATAAAAAAAATCCTAACAACAACATTATTTAAATTAAGTTTTTTCCACTGCCTTTATAGTTGGTGCGTAATAACGAAAATGGCCTTTTTTGTTTTGAAGATTACTATCTCGTAAACTTCACATAAACTTAAAAATATGTCTTAAGTACTACATGCAACTAATATCGAATATACTCGTATATAGTAAATATTGTATGTGTCATTTTGATGATTAAAATGAGAATAATTAATTACTTTTAATAAACTAATAATAATAGAAATAATAAATACGAAATAACTGAGCAAATGTGTTGTTGTTGTTGTTGTTTTTTTTTATTACTTCTAAATCTCTTGAGATTTAAAATGTAAATGAGTAAACATTACGCAAAACCAGTCTCGAGTAGGTATAATTTATTCAGTTAATAACATTAAGATATTGGTTTGCTTTTTTCTTATTTTTTTTGTTTTTTTTTGAATAAATAAAATTACAGACGACAAAAGAAACACAACATGTTGCACGAATTGATAGTTTTTTTTTTTTTTATTCTTAATTTAATTTTTTTTTTTTTATTTATTTATTTACTATATTTATGTTTATTGCATCACATAAAACCCTACAATATATTTCATTACATATTTTTTTTTTTTTTTTTTAATTTTATTTTATCGACTCGACTCGGCTATATAATCCAAATTAGGATTTTTAAGTTGTTTTTTTTTTTTTTTTATAAGGTGATGTGCAAGGTTTTTTTTCTCTGTTCTTTCGATACTATTGACAGTTACGATTGCAATAAATACCTACCTACTTATAACTAGTCGAATAAAAAAAAACAAAAAAAAAAAATCTAAATTATTGTTACGTTTATTTTCCAAATATGGTAGTTTTTTTCGAAAACTTTTCAAAATGATTTAATCTAAATTCAGAATCTAATTTAAGTTCTCGAAATTTTTTTTTTACGGATTGGCCAAAAATAATATGTCCGTATTCAGCGGCTATTTTGGTTAATCATGGTTAAAAATATCGCCCCCAACCCATTCCCCCCCCCTCCCAGTGTACGACACTGGGACTAATGAATAGAAATACCTTTGCTTGTTTGATTTCCTTCTTTGCTTCTTTACTTCTTATGCTTCTTTGCTTCTTTACTTCTTTTCTTCTTTGGTTTTTTTCTTTTTTACTACTTTACTTCTTATTCTTCTTTGCTCTTTTACTTCTTTCCTCCTTGCTTCTTTATTTCTTTCTTCTTTGCTTCTTTGCTTCTTTCCTTCTTTCCTTCTTTCCTTCTTTCCTTCTTTCCTTCTTTCCTTCTTTCCTTCTTTCCTTCTTTCCTTCTTTTCTTCTTTTCCTCTTTACTTCTTTGCTTCTTTCCTTCTTTTTTCTTTCCTTGTTTCCTCTTTTTTCTTTTCTTCTTCCTTCTTTTGCTTCTTCTGCTTTTTCCTTCTTTTGCTTCTTTTCTTCTTTTGTTTCTTTTTCTCCTTCTGCTTCTTCTTTTCCTGCTTTGGTTCTTTTTCTCGTTCTTACCGTCTTCTTCTTAATTCAAGCTTTTGCTTGTCCTTCTCGCTGGATGGCGATTGTTGTGATGCCGACGTCCAGCTCTCGTGCCATCTTTTCGGTGGTCTTCTAAGTGGTCGTGCTCGTCATAGCTATTTTTGCTTCATCAGTTTTAACTCATCGTCTTCTAGAATCTAGTTTAGAACGTACTCAGAATACTACGCCTTAAATGTCACGTGCTTGTCTAATACATTTTTAAGAAATCTATATTTTTATACCCCCTCTCCCTGCTTCCTTGTTCAATATAAGATTAATTTAATTATATTTAAAAAATAGATCAATAGAATATGTATTTGTATCATCTTCATTTATATTTTTTCTTTATTTTCTTTATTTATTTTTTGTTGTTATTCCAATTCACTTTCCCCTAATAATTCAAGTGTGTATCAACAATTCAGTAGGGTAAAGTTTAAAATAATTAGACAATAATTGGGTCGGAAGACCTTTACCATCACTTTTATTGGAATATCACAATACACAATAGATAAGGGTATATGGGAAAGGTGTCAATGTTTACCTTTTATTATATTGTTGTATGGATATTGTATAAGAAAATTGTCAACATTGACGTTTTCTATTGTTGAACCAAAATAACTTGAGAAGAAGAATGGAAATTGTGGGATAGTATTTTTAGAAATTCAATTAGATTAAAAAAAAAACGAAAAAGGGGAGCAAGTTAAAAAGGATGAATTTGTCACAATTCATCATATTTAGCCTAAATTGACAAGAGTATTGAATATTGTTGTTTTTCGTTTTTGGAAAAAGGTATTTTCCTCATTTTTAATGGAAAATATATAAAGACATTTTTCTTTGGGTTTATTCATCCATACGTAATGAGAAGAAATTTTTTTTTTTTTTTAATTATTATTGGCAGACTTTTCATTTATTCATGATTTTTTGTTGCCAATTGAATACAAAAAAAAAAATGATTTTGTTGTTGTTCTATATAGAGAGTTAAGAAATCTCAAATTGATTAAGTTGTACCTAGTCCAAGTTGATTAAAATAATTAAAAAAAAATTAAATTTGGAAAAATATTTCGGCTGTTTATTCTTCCTTTCTTTCATTTCTCTTTCTTTTCTTCATTTGGAAGTCTTTTTCAATCTTTCTATCCCCTAATTACATGTTCTCTCTATTCTCATTTTCTCTTGTCTCCTCTTCCTACTTTTTTCACTATTCGTTATTCTGTCCAATTTTTCCGTCTCCTTTACTGTTTATTACTCACATCGAATTTTTCTCTGCCGTAACCCCTTCTACTTCGTATCTCTCTTTATTTGGTACAAGGAGGGGTTCTCGTAAATCTTTTGTGGACTTCTAGCACTGATATGACTTGTCGGTCTAATTACTGAACCAGTTTGACTTTAAAGATTTCTTAACGTAAGGACAGAATTTTGACTGATTCTGCCTGCTACTTCTGCTACTTCTGCTGCTGCTGCTGCTGTGAGGACAATAAGACACGGCATCCGACTTTCTCGAAAGAGACAGGAGGGACTTATTGATATCGGGCATTTCTGAATCGGAACATGAGAAACATCCAGGCCATCATTAGGCAGTCTAGAAAATGTCTCTAAAAGAATGAGATTCATCCGGAAAGGTGGAATTGTCTCTTTGAGATTCCGTGTTCTTGGCGCATACTGCCGCTTGCTCCTACAAACCTTAAAAAAAGCGAAAACAAATCAGGGGTTCCCCTGAGGAAGTTTTGTTTATTTTCAATGATATGATATCCATCATTTCACCCAAGTGCCCAATCCTTTAGAAGAACATAGATATTTTAAAGAATTTTGGTATAATGAGTGGATGGAGAATGAGATTGGTTCCAATTCCAAACCATATTCTGATAGATTAAAATGACCTGCAATAGAGACGCACACAGCACAGTTCAGCAACATTTCAACTCTGTTGGGATATTTTTTTATTTAATTTAATCAAAATCGTCTCTACTATACATACCCACACATACCCATACACAAATAAATCATTTTATTTCAACTATTATTTTATACTAACTATTCTTGCTGCTGCTGACAATGTAAGCAAATTTATGTTATATACAAAGAGACTAATTAAAATTACCTTCATCAAATTGTCATTTTCTTTTATACAAATAAACAAAATAAAAGCCACTGTTACATGATGTGTAGCGTGTAGGTACCCATAACTATACAATATTCTTGTACATAATGTTACTATCTATCTAGAATTTAATACTAAGAAGTAATGTAAACCAAAACAGCATTTTCTTCAATTTGTTTTTTGCTGACTGACATTGAATATTATATGCCCAAAATAACCTATGGCTTTTTGTGTTTATGTAGTCAGATTTTGATTATAATTAAGATAACCTATTTTTAGTTAAATATTGTATATATATGTAGTTGTGTACAAATGAATGAGCAGCAGATAGCATTTATAATGTATGGTATACGAACATTCCATTTAAAATCGTAGGCAAACAAACATTTTTACTTAACATCTTGCTGGAAACTTTTAATATATTGAAATCGTGCTCAGAAATGCTTTTTTTTTGTCAAATCGTTTATTACTTACTGCCATAGGAAATTGAGCGTCAGAAAAACGTCCGACGGTTGTTGCCGTCATGACTTTATTTTCGTGATTTTTTATATAAACAATTAATTTACTCGAAAGATTGTCGGAATGTAGAAAAAATGAATATGACAATAATTCTAGAGAATATAAAAATGAAGAATTTATTCATAGAGCAAAAATATCCACGACCTTGTGTTATGGCGCTGCAATCATTTTTATGTCATTTTTAGGGTTTTTAATCATTTACTAGAAAAGTATTTAGATTAGGGAAAAAATGAATATAACAAAAATGATAGAGAATGAAAAAATAAAGATTTCATTTAAAGACCAAAAAGTTACACAAACTACCGTTACGGCGCTGCAATCAATTTTCATGTAATTTCTAACATTTTAAATCGTTTGTAATTCAATTTACTCAATATATAAGTATTTGTTATGCAGACAAAATAGACACGAACTAAGACGTAGATAATGCGCAAGTACTCATACGGTTTTATTATAATCGGCGTATTTAATTATTTCTTAACCATAAAAACATGCAGGGCGGCTATAGCCGTCATTTGCATATATTTATATCAACGATAATTTATCGGCTACCGTCGTCATTGGCAGCAACGTGTTAAAAATCTGATTCTAAAAAAAAAAATTCTATCTGCTCCTATTTTCAAAAATTCGTACTATTCTAAATTTTTGATTTGTGTCTTGTCCACAATGACAATAAAAAATTCTCAGACAATCCATTGGTTTTTATTGGAAATTAGTACCTCTAAAATTAGTACTAGGACCTCCTTATCCCTCTTTTTATATTCTTAATCATTATGTGGTTCTAAATACCTTTCCAACGCATATTTACATTTTAAAATTGGTTGCGGTTTTGCAATAACATTTTTCAAAAAAGGTTAAAAATTTGAGAAAATCATGGAAATATCTCCGGAATGCGTTCAGATGACATTCTCAATTTTGGATACGTTTTGTAAAACATAAAAACAATAAAAATTAGGAGATTTACCCTCAAAATTGAAATTTTGCATTTTAATCACCCATACCCCTCCGTTTTTGAGACCATGATTTTTTTTTACTATTTTTTCTTTAAATACCCCTTAAATTTAATTTTCCAACACATTTTTACTTTTGACAATCGGTTACAGTTTAGCTTGAAAAATAATCTTCTAAATTTGACCACATTTTGACCACCCTGTATTTTTGCGAATGGAATTTTTCTCCAGAACATAAACAATTCTTTTGGTTAGACATATTTTATTAACATCCAATTATTAAATTCTAATAAAAAAAAAATTACTTTGCCATTTTCATCTTCCGTGAATTTAAATGGAATGTTCGTACATATATGAAAATATTTTATATTATTACAGAAAATTTATTTTTCTTGGCATATTTAGAAGAAAAAAAACATTCTTTTTTATTTCTTAGGAAGCAAAAAATATTTTCAAAATTATGGCAATTTAAGAAAATTGACAAATAACAATTTTCTTCTGTCTGTATTTTTCGTAGTGTAGATTTTGCAAAAAATTGTAAGCCAAAAAAAAAAAACCTTTCGTGAACTTTGCCATCAAAAATAAATTATACAAATAAGACTTCGCCAGCAGATTTATTTGCCACAATACCATAATTCCACTTATGTACTTGTACAATTGTACATACAAAGTATGGATGTACCTAATCAGTGGCGGTTGTTAGTGATTTTTTTTGTGTTGTGCTATGCAAAACAATTTTATTTATTGACATTTTATTGCAAAATTAATTTCCAAATTTTTTTGTCTTATAAATTTTTTAGAATTTTCTATGAAAAAACTTTGGAAAATCGTCAAAAACCGCAACATATAACTATAGGACGATTTTTGGAAAATTACTTAGAACTGCCACTGGTTTTTGTATACATACTTAAGTATATTGTACATAATGTACCTACTCGTAATTCAATTAACATACTTTCTCATTTATCAGACATTTAAAATGACAAATGCATATATTTGTTCTTCAGTATGATAAGCACGTTTTTAATTGATAAAATGGCAAAATGTAATGGCCTAATTGTGTCACATTTGTATTGTTACAATGATGAACATTTATATTTAGTGTAAATACACAGCATTATTTACATAATTATTATTTACTTGCTGCAATGTATGTGTGTAGTTGTTGTTGTTACAATCAATTTGATCATTTTTATCGAAATGAATCAGTTTTTATTGTTAATGTACATACGGAGATATTAATCGTAATTGAATGAGCTAAAATTAGCATTTTTTTGTTTACACGATCGATAAGAATGGAACTGGATGTGACCATTGCCTAAAAGTCTGTTCTCTGTAGAAAGGCTTAAACATGAATTTTAACTTGCTGTATTTAGTAGAATTTTTGTAGCTGAATTTCCATTTTGTTGAAATTCATTTGCTGTATACATAAAATGCCAAAATATATTTAGTTGAAATATTAGAATAGTATAGTCTGTATATATGATTTTCACTAATATCTGTGCATCATATCAATAAAACATGACACTCGACTACATATATAAGTAATAGAGATGAACGTCATATATTAACGCATCACTATATATATACTTAAAAAATTCTGTACACAGATTAATCTGTGTATGTGAATATAGATCGATAAGTCTGATTAAATGTAAAAATTTACTAATTAGAAATGTAGTTAAATTCTCGTTTTTCTTTAATTCGATCTCTATGCCAGACAAAATAGATGAAAATTATGGTAATTATTTTTTGTTTTCCCTATTTATAAAAAGACGAAAAAAGAATCAACGAATTTTTTTTTTTTTAATATCTAAGCCTAGCAATATTTCTATAAATTAATTTTTCGACTACTTAATTTGTCTGCTAATTGGATTTCCAGATTGTACATTTTGCCAAGACTTTATTACAAAAACAAGACCAAGACCCAATGTGCAAAACCAAGACTCTTCTACAAAAACAAGACCAAGACGGCTGTGATGTTGGTCTTGGTCTTCCTTTTGCTCATCCCTACCATTACATAATTAATTATTCAATGGATACAAATTTTTTTGTTCTTTATAATTGAATGTTTAGAACATTTTTTAAATATTTTTTCCCAAAAATTACAACCTTTTTTGATAAATCTAAATTTTTAAAAATAGGTTTATTTCTAAAAATTGATTTTTTATTAAATCGTAATTAATTTAATTTAAAAATTTAGATTTTGGAACAGTTTTTTTCTTCATTTTTATTATTTTTTACTATTTTTTGACCATTTAACCATTTCTTACTATTTCTTGACTATTTTTTACCATTTTTTACCATTTTTACTATTTTTTAATTATTGTTTACAATTTTTTCTATTTTTTACTATTTTTTACCATTTTTTGATTATTTTTTATCATTTCTTACTAATTTTTGACTATTTTTTACCATTTTTTGACTATTATTACCATTTCTTACTATTTTGTAACTATTTCTTACCATTTCTTACCATTTCTTACCATTTTTTACAATTTTTTTAATTATTTTGTACCATCGATTTTCTAGACTTAGATTAATACTCTAAGTCTAAATAAACCAAAGCAAATGATTATTTTAAAAGTGTCCTTTTCATGCTTCAAACATCAATAGGCAGAGTAACAAGTTTCGCAATTTTCATTGTTACCTTTCGTCCACTTTCTCTAATATTACCAATAGTCGCCACCAACTTCAAAAAACAAAAAAACTTAACAAAAGCAAATTGACAAACATGATGCATTGAAAAATCCATATAATAGAGTGAAAGAGAGAGAAAGAAATATAAATTAATAACTGTCAATGTCATTTGTCAATCGAATCGAATGTGTGTGATTTTTCTGTTTTGTATTATTTGTATGTACATATTTTGTGTGTCAAATTACCTGCCGAATGGGGATGGTGTGCATTTAAGATGAATGGTGCCCGCTACAAAAATGGTCAAAAATAGATTTATCCCATAAATACGTATAGACCAGTGGCGAAGCGTGAGAATTATTGACGTTAGTTTTTTTTGTTGAAAAATAGTCTCATGATAATAGGATCAATTCTATATGCTTTTCCACTGTATAGACAATAAAAATGGTTGATTCTACAGAGAAAGCTATTTACCGAAAATTAATGTCTACGAAATATTTTATTTTATTATAACTAAAAGAAAAATGTTGATTTACACAAAACAAAATGAATTAGTGAACCATAAAACTAGCGCGTAAAAAATACTTAAAAAAAAAAAATAGTAGGAATATAATAAATTGTCAAGCAGCGCAACAGACAAACGATTGTATAAACAGTTTTAAGATAAAATATGTTAAAATTTACTTAATCTTTTATTTGGTTGGTTTATTACTACATGGTTTACAATTTATATACCAACAAAACGTTTTTTTTTTCTTTTTTTTTT
The DNA here is from genome assembly GCA_026745375.1 of Platyura marginata. NCBI lineage: Eukaryota > Metazoa > Arthropoda > Insecta > Diptera > Keroplatidae > Platyura > Platyura marginata. The sequence goes on along the minus strand of JANSTT010008801.1, from coordinate 2,109 downwards.
TAATGTGAACAAGCAATGAAATTGTTTTTTCTTTTTTTTTCTCTCTTTCCAAATTAATTAATCATTAAGGGGGCAAAGTAATTACTTTATGAATATCCCCGTTTGCATATAAAACACGATAATTTTAAAATTGTTATTTTCCGTCAAGTCAAAATTAATGAAGGTGCAGAATCGTGTTTACAATTACGATTACCAGACACTCTCTCGCTCTCTCTCTCTACACACGGTTAGGAAATATAAATTTGCTTGGTAATTCATTATTTATAAAAACAACAACAACAATTTGATTGAAAATGAAATAAATTGGGGATCACAGTGAGAAAATATGAAATTTATATGCAGGGTGTCCACGCCAAATGAGGGATATACGTTCAGAACGTATTCCTGCGATCAATTTAAAGAAAACATTGTACTTGAGGGGGAAGGCTAAAAATTGACCGAAGGTGGAATGACTAAGTTTTAGGAACGTGTTTGTGCTTGTAACTTCCATAAAAGAGCTAGGAAATCCACATTTTTAGGTTTAATTTAAAAATGAATATCTCCTCTCTTATTTTCAATTCAATAATTCTACATTCATGGCGTACTGTTTGATTAAAAATAACGATAAAGTTTAAAATGCAAAAAAATTTACGAAATCTTAAAGAAAAGTTCTATTTCTCAAAATTTTCCATAATTAACCGAATTTTTTTGCTTAATCAATTTGGAAGAGAATATTATCCCGGTTAAAAATATCCTTATTCATTTTTTCATAATTTCTTATATTTTGGCATTTATTTCCATTATTAAGTCCCTAAAACGTAAAATCATTCCACCTTCTTAACGGTCAGTTTTGAACCACCATTCTAGTACAATTTTTGGTTCAAATTGATCGCAGGAACTCGCCCTGAACGAATTTCCCTCATCTAGTGGGACACCCAATATAACATAAGGGTAAATTTTCATTTTATTGTTGATTAATTTAAATTATTATTGTGGTGTTCCTCGTGGTTTCATATTTTTAAATTCGATTTTTAATCAATTTCCCATTATTTTTAATAAAATCCCAATTTACCGAAAACATTCCAAAATAATCTTCAATAATAATGTCCATCACATTATAAATACAAAAATACCACTAAAACAATTGTCCGGAACAATGAAAAATTCTTCTTCATCATCGCAACATCATCAACGTACTTACCTTACATACTTTCTTGATTCAAGGTAGATAATGGTAAATTGCATTGTGTTTTTATTTGTTTTGTTTTTGTTGTTTCCTTTCCTTTTGTCAAGTTATTGCCGCTTATTAAATTATATTCAAAGTAAAAATTATTTTTAATGATGTCTTAAAAAATATTAAAATAATTTCGTTTTTGGGAACAGGGGGGGTTATAAAAGTTTGGAAAATTTCCTTTTTCAGTTTATGCGCACGGCAGAGTCATAAAATTCCATAAAAAAAAAATTAATTAAATGAACGAATAAAACTTTATGACACCCTAAATGAAAAAAAAAGCCTATGAGCTACTTCGTATTTATTTTGTTGGTCAAATACCTAATGTACACATACACATAGGTACAATACAATTAAAAAAACAAAAAAAAAACATTTTTTAAAGAGGTCTGATGACCACTTACCGTTGTTTATTTATTTAACTACTTTTTTTTTTACAATTCTTTTATATAAATGTCGGTATTGAATTGTTCATTACCACATTGTGTATGTGTAGCGATATTTCTATATACAGACAGGAGCGTATTAATGATATTAGACCGGGGCCATCTTCTTATTTTTGATTGATGCCCATTCCCAATGAAAAACCAATTTTGAGCCAAATTTATTTAAGAAAATTTCCCTTTTACCTGTTTTGACACATTTTTGACTATAAATCGGTTTTTGGTGCCCTAAATAGATGAATTGTAGATGCAACGTACACTCACCTCAATCTTATCCGATGTCACACTGAAAAAGAGCATTTCAAAAATGCCACAAATAAATTAGGGCTATACGAAGGGGATGTGCCCAGATCTGTCGTTAATGTTTTGCCACACTGAAAAGGCCATGCCACACGCTGTTGTCATTGGGCGCCCAAAACAGGTTTTATATGCAATTTTACCCTTTACCTTACATAC
>JANSTT010008790.1:0-26060 GCA_026745375.1 Platyura marginata | reverse complement strand
TTGGGAAACATCGTACTAGTACTACACATTTCGAAATCTTAAACATAATAATCGATAAAACGATTGTTTATTCAGTAATGTGATTTTTGTTTAAATTTTAAAATAAGAAATTAAAAAAATTAATGACTATCTGCAGCATTTCCAAAAAGAGTACTATTTTAGTATTTCGGAAAAATAAAAAGAGTAGAAAAGAGAAGACCCTCAAAAAGAGTACTTGTACTCTTTAAAGAGTACGTCTGGTAACCCTAGTCTAGTCTCTAGTCTATCCCAACATCCCATCATCAGTCAATTAGACCTATTGAAAAAAATGATTGTAAAAAAGAGACGGATCGACACAAATACATAGAGATTCATTGATCTCTCTGTTGTAGGATTTTTGATAAATAAATGACTAAAAAGAAATTGAGGCAGGGAAGGAGAAAAAAATGCACTTCCAGCGAAAAAATATTTAAAGGAATTGGATAAGAATGAAAATACTAAGAAAAATTTGTAGCTCAAGGTTCAACGAAATAGAAGAAAGAATACGTAGAACGAACCATGACTTAATAGATGGAGAAGATGTTGTAAATCAATGAAACTACGACGGGCTGGACACGTAACATGAATGGGAGAAGAGAGACCACAGCAACGAATATTCATGGCAAGATCACAGAGAGTCAGAAGAAGAGGAAGACCCAGAGCAAGATGGGAAGATAATGTAGCAATAGATGCGAGGAAGATGGATGGTGTAAGAAGTCCGACACGAATCGCACAGGACAGAGACAACTAGAGAAGAATAGTTAAGCAGACCAAAACGAACACAACGGGGTAGCGCCCTAAGAAGAAAGTAAGGAAAAGACTTCAATGGTAAGGCCGCTAGATTGGTTTCAGCGAAGCTTTAGCTCAAAATTCGAATAAAGGAAAGGTCAATGACCGTCGAATCTTAGGATTATCTGAATATCTCGAGGTTCCACAATTGGACATTAATTTAAAAAAGAAAACCGAGAACATGACAAATATTCTTTCCAAAATGGTGTTTCTGGACCATGTTCCAGTGTTACATTTTGGAATCTCAGATTTTGACTCAATCTACGCTTTATTGAATAGATTTACAACAATTAAGTTGAGCTCTAAATTACTGTAGAGAAAAGTTCTCAACCTGGAATCTTAGGGGAAAAACTGTGTTCCCTAGCAATGTGAACAGTACAAAACAAATAGAATGATGAAAATGGATCTCTCTGCTGAACAAATATTGGAGAACCTCTTCTCTGGGCATTTTTCTATTATACTTACTTGTTGAAAATTCTGCTTTTACAAAATGCCGTATAATGACCACGCTCCATACAACCATAGTGATTTGAGACGCTGTACAAATTATAGTAACGATCCTTAACATGAATATTCTGAATTTCTGAAGGCGCAATATAATTGGTAATATTGAGTCCGGCCAACGGAAATTCAACATGATTTTGTTTTTTCTTGTACATTCCCGTCATTGATTCTCCATCAGCATAAAATCTACAACAACAACAACAACAACAAAAACTGAAGTGAATATCTTCTGGACGATCATATTTTAGTCAATTTGACTAACCTTTTTAAATGGATTACTAATATTGGTGGCAATTTCGATATATCTAATTTTTTGATTGCGTCACGTTTGCATTTGCATTTCGGACAATTCCATCCGTGAATTCGTTCGCCAAAAAAGTACATTTTCAGACATGTCTCAATATCACATCGACCAGTTGTTGCCGGCAATTCTAAACTTAAATTTGAGAATCCATCATATGTGGCGCTCTCCTTTTCGCACACCAAACATTTGACCGTACTTTTGATTTGTCCATAGAATAATCGCAAGATGTAGCTCTCTTTGCCTTTGACAAAGTCTCGCCAAGCCGCATCGGATGGTGAAAGTTTTCTTGGTGGTGACTAAAAAGGGATAAAATAAATTAAATACGTAGAAGGGGGGCGGGGCAGATCAAAATACTCTCATACCTCCATTTGCATAGCTTGCAATTCCGAATGTAGCCAATCCATTAGTATTGTTAGAAATTCGTGTGAATCTTGTTGGGCCATGCCACGGAACATTTGATGGAATTCACCGACAATATTGCGAAAATCTCTGCTCGATATGTGCCGATATTGGGCACACCAAATATTTTTCATCACAGCCGTTACTTCTTCGACAATTTTTCCTTTTGTTTCATTTGATCTTGTGGGTGGGGAAATTTTTTTTTTTTTAAGAAATTAATTTCTGAATGAATAAATTCTATAAACACAAGATATGATCATTTTTGGTGTAGTTCTGCGCATGTCACGTCACTAACAATAATAGCATTAGGTTCATACCGGTTGACTTAATGAAATGTGCGTGCGCATGAGCATATCTTGTGTATTATCGTTCAATCTAATATTTACCGATTAATATGCGATTTATAGTTGCCTGTTGTTAAATATTCAACTAGCAGATCGGTATTGCTTAGGCATTGTATTATGCTGTTCATATAGCAGGTATTGCCTAGATTCCGGAGTCCTGTCAAACCTTTACCCTAGAAAAATACAACAACAACAAAATATAATGAACTGGTGCGATAATACATTTCGTAAGATCCAGACGAACACCCTACTATGGATATTTATTTGGTAAACTTATCGCGCTGAACTGACAGTACAGTACAGACTAAGAAAAGCTGTCCTATGGAAGTCATAAGATCCCTTGACTAAGTCTTCCTAAGCTTCCTAAGCTAAGGAAATCGAAAATACTACTCGGGAACTACAACCGAAAGAGGTACGAAGTTAGTATCCGAATTAGCAAAAACAGACTTAGGATGCTAACGGGACTCCTGACAGGCCATTGCAGGCTGAAGGGGCACCTGAGGAAGCTGGATTTAGAAGAAGAAATAGAACAAACCCCAATACACTTCCTTACAGAATGCGGAGCACTCATCCACAAAAGGTGAGATTATCTGGGGAACTACTGCCTGACCGGATAGGACCTTCTGTCCCTTAATCCACTCAAAATCCTAAAATTCCTAAAGGAAACAGGACTCTAAATATTGAAGAGGCTCCATAAAGATAGAAGTAAGAAAGGGGGGCACAATAGATCGTTCCTATCAAACAAATCAATGAAATCAACTCGCTGGTTCAAGAATACATCAAAAGATTGCCTTCTAAATATCGACAAAACTTTCATAAGCCATGTGTTTAGGTCTTCTTCGGGAATTCACAGTAAAAAGAAGGAAGTTTAAAAATTTACGACAATATTCAGTGCATCTATTCAGAATGAATGTGGTAACAGTTCCACACTTGTAGATTTTGTGTCAAAAGAACGGACTGAACACTTACAACTGAAACTGAAGACGCAGGAAAATTGGATTCATTATCATTACCAGAGCCCATTGGCATTTGAATCGAAAATTTCATTGATTTTCTAGATTTTATTTCACAAATATCTCGCGACTAATTTCAAGAAAGTAGAATTGGTAAATAATTGGAGAAAAAACCCAGAAACATAAAAGAATTTATCTTATGATTAGGAAATTAAGTTTTCTAGCTATTTTTCCGAATCTTTTATGAAGAAATGAATGTGAAAGACGTCATTCGAACGGACTTGTTGAATCTGGCATCATAATAATTCTTACAGTACCATAACCTAAATTAACAATTCACAATATATCTGAAACAGTATTCCTAATATTCCCAATTGTTCCAAAGTTACCTTTTTAAAAATCGAAATAAAATAATATCGCGGAATTTTCACTTTATATCCAGCAATTAAGACCATCATTATCGGTGATGTGTACCACCATACTTGATACGGACACTTTGGTTATTCCCAAATATTCCAATGTCTATTATTTAAGGGACCACAATTATTAACACTAAACAATAAACTAACAAATTACACAGATTGCACATATACAACACAAACACACACACACACTCACACACAGTCACAAACCTCAACACAACATAATAAATAGTCACTTGAAAAATGTCTTAATAAGATTTATGACAATATAGAATTACGTTTTGTTTTCTACTTCTGCTAACTATTATGGGCATAAGGTAGATAGAGAGAAAGAGAGAGGGGGGGTGGGAAGAGGCGTTGAGTATTCTATGTTTATAATACAACAAATTGGAAAAATCATTTAAATTTATTGATTTTCAGCTTAGACCTATTATAATAAGCTCTATTCACATAGAGAGAGAGCAATTGGATTACATGCAGGACTGAGGACATTATATTTGTAAGTTGAATTTACTACTTAAAATCGTCGATAAATTTACTAAGTGGAATGATAATTATGCAAAGATCGAAGTGATGACAGTGTAATTGTTTGCGTTTTCCATCGATAATTTCCGCTAATGTTTGGAAATAATTTGTAGAAATACCCAGATAAATGACATTTGAAATAACATTTTATAATTTAATCGATCTGCCCGATTTCGGCTTCGAATTTTTATGGAATCGATATAATTTAGGGCAAGTTAGAAAAGTATTAAGCCTTAGATAGATAGATGTGGCGTTCTCTATCAGTCGAAATTTTGTTTTTTCAATAGCCCAATCCAATTGCGATGACAAGTAGCCATACAATCCACAAGAAGAATAAGATCAGACGTTGTATTAACAGATTAAGGACCTGATATTAGAAGAAATATCCTTAACGATCCATAAATGAGGATTTAACTCTATCGAGTATCTGCTCCGAATATTACTCGAAATCTATAGTAAAACTTACCGGACAACCAGGTTCGGGTGAAAAATCCCGTACAATCGTCATTAAAGGCATCGGTTTAACAGACCGATCAATCAACGGTTGTTTCGGTTTCGATATCATCTCGACGTCAATAGCCTGAATTGATATAAAATTGTTCCCATAAATGTTTACAGATAAATACAATCAATAAATACCTCATGGATTGGTCGTTTCTTTTCCCGTGCCAATGCCAATTTTTGTTCCCGTTCCTGTACAACAATTTTCAATTGTTCGCTTAATTTTTCTTCTTCCAATCTTTTACGAGCAATTCGTTCTTCGGCTTCGATCTCAAATCGAATTGCCTCCTGTTCGGCCACAATCTGACCATGAACGGGTTTCTTCTGTTGTTGTTTGTATGTTTCTAGTTCTTCGAGTAATTTTTCCGAGTTAGTTTTCTATAGGTAAATGTGTTAATGATTTCTTAATCGTTATGAAGGAAAAAAAACTTACATATTCGGTATGTTGATCCTTTAGCTGCAATACTTGACCTTCCAATTCTAAAATTCTCAATTTCAACTCATTCTGTTCGTTCCCTCCAACATTTTCTAGATCAACGGATTGAAGCTACATGGAGAAACAAAGTAATATATTTTTAAGCTACGTATGTATGTAAAGGGGGGGGGGGTATTGGGAAGGGGAGAAAAAAAATACCTACACGAGTTAATTCCTTTTCAGCATCCAATGTAGCCTTGCCTTTTAGCAATGATTTATCGATCAAGTGTTCCCGTTCTTGTAATGCATTCATAGCCGCCGCTTTACTAGTTCTATCAATAAATGGCCGAAATCGTGACTCTTCAACATCATCCTTCATCGATATATCACTAATAAGCGGATATTCAATGTCTTCGATTATATCGTAATTTGTTATTGGCGTTCTATTCATCCATTTCGATGGACGATATTTTGGGTTTGTCGATAGCATTGGAAAAGTGTCCAGAATACTTTCGTACCCACCATTTAGTATTAATATTGGATTTTTGTATTTAACATCTTGATCCCACTGGAAGAAAAATGTTAGTTCCACTGAATTTAAACAAAACAAAGTTTAATTTTTTACATTTAGCAAAATATCTTTGAGAATACATATCGATTTGTTTCGGCTACATTCGTCGGCTTTGCTATTCCAGTCCATTAATACAACGTGATCTTTAAACGATCGTGATGCCCATAATGGTTTCATATCATTTGATAGATCATTTTGTATTTTTCCTGCAGTCATTCTTAAATAAAAAAAAAAAACAATCAGACCGAAGACAATTCCCTAGACGGAAATCCGATGTTTTAGTGAGAATTGCAGGGATTTACAAGAGTCCTCCGAAGGTACAAAGCAAGACTTAAGTTATAGATGAATAGTCAAAAAAAATACGTACCCTGTACGAATTAATTCTTCAGGCACACTACAACAGTAGTTGTAGGAAATTTTCGACATTTTAAAATCTTCAGCAGGTCTACAGTCCAGTATTAACAAACTAACATTATTATTGTTGATCATATCATACAGATCGTTTTCGGTTAGTGTAGATTCCGATTTAGTTGGTTTTCTGTTTGTTTCCATCACAGCATCTGATACGATCGGATGATGTACATTGTTACTACATAGACTTTGTTCCATTCTTTTAAGTTGATATCTGTATGTAAGACAATATGATTTCTAGATTTTATATAGAGTGTTAAAGTTACGAGTACAACCTTTGCTGCAGACTTTTACATAACTTTTCAGCCATATCCAATGCAATATTTGCATTTTTTGGTCCAATTAATTTCGTAAAGAATTCTTTATGTCGCTTAAAATCTGATTTATTCTGCAACAGCTGTATGATGTTTATGTACTTCATGTATAAAATGTAGGCCTTTTCCTCATCACCATCATTATAGAATTTTTCTGCATTTGACAACACATTTGAAGCACTGGCACATAATCTAGAGAAGAAAATGAAACACGATATCAATATGGTCCCATTTTCAATAGGAGTCTCAAAAAACAAACAAAATTACGTTTTGACAGTCGAATTTTTGATGTTCTCCGGTAAAGTGTACTTCAAGTCATCCATACATTTTCCCACGTATAATTCTTGTAGCTGTGTCATTTTTATTTTATTTTTTTTACTTTTCTAGGTCATTTCACCAAAAAGTTAATTGAATTTGCCGTATTCTGAAGATGGAGAACATGTGACGAATATATAGCGTTGTAAATATTATCCACATATATTAAATAATTACTTTTCAACTAAACTCTCGAATAATTCATATTTTAATGTTGTGTAAATGTTTAGAATTAGTAAGAATTTGCACAACAAAACATTTTATCAATTTGTTTTTTTTTTTTCTTACATGAAAATGGTTGCATTTTCAGCGTTGCCAGAAGTAATTTTTTACGTTTCTTTTTTGAAAATGTACTAAAATTATATATAGAAAAATAATATCGCCGTCAAATGGTATTGCATTAAATAAAAATTTATATTGGCGGAAGGGATTCAATTCGAAGGAAATCCAAATTTGTAAATGTCAAACAATATACGCATAAAATGCCGCCAAATGTTCTGTGAAAATATTTTAGAATTTTTTTTAATCAAGTTTTAAGCACTTTACATTTCTCAAAGATAGTGATAAGTCGTTAAAAACATGTCAAAAGTTAGTAATTTATCATTTATTTGGCCTGTAATTTTAATCTCCGTATAAAATTACATTAGTCCTTTGCGAGATCAATGGAAATGAACCTGCAATAGTTTGATTGAATCTCTCGCTTGTGTTTGTTCAAGCCCATTGACAGGATCTAAGAGCTGACATTGTTTAAATTCTTCCTAAACACTCCCTTATGCTTACATTTAGCTTATTGACCACTCCTAATTCAACAAAAATTCATTATATTACCCAGTCAGGACACACTTTGGTTCTTTGTTTAAATTAAATTTAAAGATCAATTCGTCAGCCTTATCTTTTCATACAGTCTATGGCCAATTTAAAATATTTTTTAAATTTTCTAAAATATTTCTCCATTTCTAGGATATTCGATCGTTCTTTTCTGTGGCATCAAAAAAATCATCCTCTACAAGTACATCAGCAGAACCACAAAAACCAAAACAACGAAAAACATTAATTTTATCATCCAGCGATGAAGATGAACCAAAACAACAACAGCAACAAAAACAAATTAAAAAAACCAAACCATCAACTCATATATCCGGTGAACAAGTCAAGAGACGTCGCATGATCCAGTCAGATGATGAAGACGAGACGATACCAAACGATAATGACAGTAAAAAGCCAAATCTTAAGAAATTAAAATCATGCGAATCAGTTAGTCGAAAATTAGTAAATATTTCGGATATTTTCGGTGATGAACCGGTTAAAAGAACGGAAAGACCAAATTCGAAGAAAATCGAAAATGCTGAAGATAATCTAAACAATCATTTTGATGATGATTTTGATGTTGATGCTATTGATAAGTCGATTTTGGAGATTGAATTAACCGAGAATCAAAAAAAGTCACCCTCCACCAAAAATAAGCGAAAAACTGGAAGTAATGTCGACGAAGATAATTTCAGCAATCGTGTTACTGCAGAACAGTCATCTTCATCTAAAGATGCATTGAATAGCAGGGAGAAGGGGGAAGTTAAAAAAACTTCTCCAACAAAAATAGACAGAAACGATAGTCAACCAGATGTAATTCCCAGAACTCCTACTGGAACTACGACGGCGAAGCCACCAAAATCCAGCTCCAAAATTAATACTTCAAGTAATAAATTGCCTTCTGGTCTATTCCATTCATTTCATAGTTTCTAATTGTTTCTATTTAATTTCAAGATGCCATTGAAGACGAAGAACGATTCGAAAAGAAACGATTACAGGCTGTGTTATATCAACAATTCAAGAATCGCTCAGGTCCACGAAATCCGGGAAGCAAAGAAATTCCAGAAGTAAATTTGATTTCACACTTAATCCCATTCCTTTAGCTGAAAGACATTTTTTTCTAATTTACAGGGGAAACCAAATTGTCTGAGCGGACTGTCTTTTATACTTAGTGGCATTTATGAATCACTTACCCGGGATGAGGTGAGTGATCTTATAAAAAAAATGGGTGGTAAAGTGACGACCGCATTTACAAAGACGACAAATTTTATAGTGGCCGGCGAACAAGCCGGACCCGCTAAATTAGCCAAAGCCGACGAAAATAATATTCCTCTATTGTCTGAAGATGGTTTGCTGGATATGATTAGGTATATGTCTGGCGTCCCTGTGGATAATGATGAGCTAGAAGGTCTCAATAAAGTGAAGAATCACAAATATGTTAAGAAAGAAACTGTCACAGAGAAAAATGTGACAAAAACAGCCGAAAAGAAGGTAAAATCAGAGAATATCACCAAAATGGAGCCATCAAATTCTACATCAGGTAAAAGGAAAAATATGGACGAAGTAAGCACCAACAAAAAGGTCAAATTAGAGAATGACGAAACGGATGCGACTATGAGATCACCAAAATCGGAATTACCATTAAAGCCAATTGGTGGAACATTTAGTGGAGCCAATAAAATGGAAATTTCGAATGAAAAAATTCTATCACAGTCAGTTGTTGCCGTAGAATCTAAATGTCTGTCGACTATCAGCCACGAGTCAAATATTGCATGGGTAGAGAAATACAAGCCAACTACAATTAAAGAAATTATTGGACAGCAAGGAGCCGCCAGTAATTGTGTTAAGTAAGTTTTAGAGTTTATTTAATTTTATAGCACATTTATAAGGTTTTAAATGGAACAACAATAATCAAGTCAATTCTACTTTCAAATTTAAGCCATACCATAGAAAAGGTAGCACGACAATTTCCCGAAAACGACAATTCCCCGAAAACCCAATATATTTTTGTAACAAACGCCGGGTTGGATTGGATTAAAGATTGCCGCGATCGCCGGCTTGAATAATGGCGTTGGAAAATTGTATTTTTGGGGAATTGTTGTTTTTGGGTATTTCTTTTTCGGGGAATTGTCGTTGAACCCACAGAAAGATATGCGCCATGCTAAAGTATTGTCGGTTCTCAAGCTCATTATCATCTTCTATTGGTTTTCTCCATTAATTTGTACATGGTCGATAGCTGTCCCGCTCTATTACTTTAGTCTAAGCATTGCAACTGTTCAATTCGACAATTTCAGAACTATTAACTTGCGCCCCTCCCCCCTTCAGGAAGTGTCATTTAAAATATTTTTTGCTTGATCCTACATTTTAGTATTAACTGTCCTTGAGATAAATTATCCCCTAAATCTAAAATTACCAAATTTTCCAGACTACTCAATTGGCTCACCAAATGGCATTCAAATCATGCCGGCAAAAAAAAACCGCAACGACCAAATCCATGGGCAAAAAATGACGATGGCAGTTACTACAAAGCGGCCCTACTATCCGGTCCACCCGGCATCGGCAAAACAACGTCGGCCACATTAATATGCAAACAACTCGGCTACGATACGGTGGAATTTAATGCGTCCGACACACGAAGCAAACGGCTGCTAAAGGAAGAAGTAACCGAATTGCTATCGAACCAATCGCTCTATGGATATGTTACCGGTAACAAAGAGGAGGCTATGTCAAGGAAGCACGTTTTATTAATGGACGAAGTTGATGGTATGGCCGGCAATGAAGATCGTGGCGGTATGCAGGAATTGATTGCGTTGATTAAGGAGACAAGGGTGCCAATTATATGTATGTGCAATGATCGTAATCATCAAAAAATGCGTTCGCTCGTCAATTATTGCTATGATTTGCGATTTAGTCGTCCACGTTTAGAGCAGATAAGAGGAGCGATGCTTTCGATATGTTTTAAGGAGAAAATAAAATTGCCCAAGGATGCACTGGACGAAATTATAGCGGCCACCAACAATGATATACGTCAAACGTTAAATTATTTGACGATATTTGGTGCTACAAAGTCATTGCCCAGTACGGTGAGTGGAGGGGCTAAAAAAGAAATCTCGACGGCCACAAAGGATATGAAATTAGGACCTTGGGATGTTGTACGAAAAGTGTTCACGCTGTCCGAACATGCTAAGATGACATTAAACGACAAATCCGATCTGTTCTTTCATGATTACAGTTTGGGACCACTGTTTGTTCAACAAAATTATTTGATTGTCTCAGCTAAGGCACCGAGGTGAGTTGTTGTTATTATTTGTTATAGTTTATTAATTATTTTTGGTGCTATTAGCTTAGCAAAGGGAAGGGGTAAAATGTAACTGGGTATACCAAATTTTTAATTAAAATTCATTTGCCCGAAATATATTCGGAATAGAGACGAAATGATTATGATAAAGATTTTAGACAGTTTTAATAGACCTAAAGCTTCCAGACCGTATCGTTATGGCGCTACAATCAATTTCATGTATATTTTTGATAATTTGTCTTTATTTACTCCCGATACTCTTTCGAAATGGGAAAAAATGGTTAAGGACAAAGTCCGAGATAATAAAAAAATTAACATTTTCCTAGTATGTATACTAAAAAGTCATATTTCTCCACCCTAATGGCACTACAATCGATTTTGTATAAGTCCTTGTTGGTATAACATAATCCAGTTGAACTGACTATACTCGTAGGTATACTAATTTCCTTTTGATTTTGGTTTTATAGTAAAGAAATACCGCATCGGATAGCATGGACCGCCAATAGTTTAAGCGTTGGCGATATAGTTGAGCGAAAAATTCGATCGAACAATGTCTGGTCACTGCTACCGATTCAGGCAATGTTGAGTTCGGTGTTACCGGGTGAATATATGGCCGGCACCGTCACTGGACAAATAAATTTTCCGGCATGGTTGGGTAAAAATTCGAAAACAAACAAACGTAACCGTTTGGCACAGGAAATCCATGATCATACTCGATTAAGGTAAAATTTTACATTTAAACGATCGACTAATGTTAGATAATCCAAATGTTCCTTTTTCTTTTTTTTTTTTTTTAGAACGTCCGGTTCACGACAATCGATCCGTATGGATTATGCACCATTTCTGTTACAGCGCATTGTGAAACCACTACAGGAAAATGGTGCTGACGGTATCCCCGAATCATTAGCTGTGCTAAAGGAATATCGCCTGCTACGTGAAGATATCGATGCACTGATCGAATTGACAACGTGGCCGGGTAAAAAAAATCCAATGGATTTGGTTGACAGTAAAGTTAAGGCGGCCCTTACGCGAGCATACAATAAGGAGGTGTCACCGTATACGTACACAGCAACGGCAGCAATTAAGAAAAAGAAAGCGCAAAATGTTAGCGATGAAATACTTGAATATGGCATTGAGGATGACGAGACAAATGTTAATGATAGCAATGATGATGATGAGATTGATAATGATTTGGATAATGATGTTATGATTAAGGAAGTGAAAAAACCAACTGCCACGACAAAGACAAAAAAAGATGAAACTCCTGGCACTAGCAAGAAAACGAGTAGTGCAGCAAGTCGGAGCAGTAAAGGCAATGCTAAGAGTAAGAAGAAATAGGTAGACGATTGATTGGATGCTTTAAATTTTTATGTGTTGATCGATATAATAGAAATAAAATATAAACTTCTCGCTGACTCTGCGATCAAAATGTAGATATTTTATTGGAAGTTGTCCTCTCCCCCTGACTTTCGATCTTTTTGACTCACTATTTTCGGATCCATCTATTTTGATCTATCTATCTTTAGACGATTTTTGGTTTACAGATTAATATCAAATTTCAATTTATATTACATTTATTAATAACAATTCTACTTACAATACTCTGTAGTGATAGAAATCCATAAACGTGATGGTGATGTTCCAACCAATGACAATTGTTACGACATAAAATAGAAATACTATCGATAGAGGTGCCAAAATAATTCTGGTATTTTTCAAAAATGAAATACCTGAAATAAAAGAAAAAAACCCCATTTCATTATTGGTGTTCCTACTGACCCTGATTCAATGAATAAGAAAATAATAAGAAGACAAAACTTGATCATTGGTCTTTAATCGAATAAAAATAATTCCCGGTCTTATGTTATTAGAACGGAAGCATTCTATCAGTGGCATGAAAAACTGAATTATCGACTATATATAAAAGATTACCATTCGTTCATTGGTAGACAATCGTAAAGATCTTATTCAAAAAGTATTAAGTTACTTCGTGTCTTTTGTTATACAAAAGTTCTGTCCAGACTTATTTGTTATTGTTGTAGAATACTTACAATTATATCCTAAAAATGTTATGTAAATATAATAACATAGAGCCAACAACCATATGGTATTGCCCAACAGTCGTGATATTACCCAATCTTTGCTGATTAATCCTAAAAAAAAAAAAACCAAATAACCGAATTAGCACAAAACCGAAACATTCAACGCAACACTTACCATTGTAAAAGAACAATTGAACGAAATGCAATAAGATCAACGGTGGATAAAAAGCATTTATATGAACATCAAAGGAATACCCCCACTCAATGTCACCATCCAATGGACTATTTCGAAGGAATTTATTTGTCGCAAACCAAAGTATTGTGGCCACAATTACACCAGCAATTATAAAGTCAACAATCACCACATAGAATAGGAAATAGATGCTCTGTCCAATTGATAGACTGAGCGTCCAGGCGAATCCAATTGAGGTAACTATAGAAAAAAAAATCATTGATTTTCGTTAAAGTACAAATTCGACGCTACTGTTTAATGCAAATAAAATACCACATAAACAGACTACAAGTAGGACTAGAAATGCTGGATCGTCTCGTGCAAATTGGGATTTGGTTTCTGAAATAAAAACAACATTAGCACAACACAAGACAGCCACCCACCAAACAAAGTAAAAAAAAACACAAACGTTTTCGATAATTAAAATTCCTATAGACTTTTTGGGGACATATAAATAAATACAACATTTGCCATAGAGCAAATTCAAAATCCATTTGATCAAACTTTAGTAATCTTCGTAAATATTTGTAGCTCTTTGTGGAGGCTGATGAACTTTGTCGTGTATTTGCTGGTGCTGGCAACGGTGATGTCGTTCGGGACGCATAACTATAGTAGGAGTTTGTTTGGGATGGTGTTGGCGATGTTGATTGCTTCATAGTAATATCGTTTCAATGGTGGATTATCTTAATTTAAATATATTTTCTCGATAAACGCTGGAATATGTTTTCATATTATTCGATTTGCGATGACTTAATGTTGACACATATTTTTTTAATATCGTTTGTAGGGGTCTGTTCAATTATGCTAAAAGAGGTTGGAGAGATTTTTATTTAGTAGACAATGTACGTAGCCATTTTAAAATTTGTCTACACGTCGGATTTTTTATTTAACTCTTTCGACACCCGGCTTACTTATAGCAAAGGGATGTTCAATCTTTTACTAAAATAATTACTAATTTAAATTTAAATCAATTGAACATGGAGAGATGAGTGGTTTTGTTGCCGGGAGGTCATTTCTTGGAATAATTTAGCAATTCACGATTGGCCATTTAAAATTAAATGAAATTTTCGAAACGATAAAAAATCGCACCTAGATTTGGTTGAGAGTCAGTACAAATATGAATTATTTCAATATATGATGTCCCTTCTTCAGATTGAAATATTAAAAACTGATGTAAAGGAGTGTTGATAAAATTTATTTATATTTATTATAAAAAAACAAAAATTCAAATTTAAGTTTAAGATTTATGTAGATTTCAAATTAATCTATTTCACTCTAGCAAAATATGGCAATACTTGGATTGGTGTTGGATAATCCATCAACCACTTAGGACCCATATGAATAACATTTCGACTGCCTAGAGATTTATCTAACCATTTACCACGCGGCAAGTAAATATGTCTGGATTTTGCTCCTTCTGTAATAACCGGTGCCACAATGATATCATCTCCAAGTAGAAATTCTACAATGGCAATTAATTGCAATTTTAAATATTATTAAAAATCATATCAACAATTATACCATCGGAAATCTGTTGAGCGGTTCGATCTTGTGGATCTATCCACCACAGTGGCGGATTGACCGGTTCACCAGTGCTTACGGCCAGTCTAAACCTATTCATAATCTCATTTGTATAGTTGGCATGTAAATTTACATAGTGCCGACAGATTTCTATAGTTACTGGATCAAAATCCCATGGTACATAGGAAAATTGTAAACTCGGCATAAAAACATTTGCCTGAAGCCATCTGACAAATAATTCTTTTTTCGGTGCACCTTCCAAATAACCATTGCCGCCAATCATATCGGGTAACACTAACGGATAACCGACCATATTTAATTGGAGCATTGTCGTTATTAGTGTTGGTAGACCATTTGAAAATTCCCAATTTGTATCTTTGTCAATTATACGCATAAAAATCGGTTCCCGTT
Organism: Platyura marginata; assembly: GCA_026745375.1. Taxonomy (NCBI): domain Eukaryota; kingdom Metazoa; phylum Arthropoda; class Insecta; order Diptera; family Keroplatidae; genus Platyura; species Platyura marginata. Next base: position 10,964 of record JANSTT010008790.1, on the reverse strand, counting down.
GATTTCCTTGACCCGAACGAACTTCAATCATTGATCCAAATTGAGCTACCGTTCGAATGTATTCGGTTGTGATGGCAAGAGGATGAAAATCGGTAGGTGCATTTAAAACGGGATCCTGTAAAAATTTAATTACAATTACACTTAAACACATTTATACTAATTCTTAACTTACCGAAGGACTCCAACTAGTTTCGCCCGCATCGAATTTAAAGCTATCCACTCCAGATGTCTCTCTAAGTTTGTGCAGTCGATCGACGAACCATTTTGCAGCAGCTGGCTTAGTAAAATCAATATAAGCCGATTGATTACGTGCACTATTCCACCATTGGGTGTCTGTGTTGTTTTTGTGATCAGCCACTAGATATCTGCGCAACACCAACACCATTTATAATAAGTGCGAACATTGATCGCATTATTTTACTTACCCCATTCGTTTAGCATCCGAATACCATGGTTCACAGTCCTTATTTATAAACGGATGAATCCACAATGTGACCCTAAATCCTTTTTGTTTTAGAGTTGTTGTCAAATTTTTGATATTCGGAAATTTCGATGTTCTAAATTCCAACGCTCCATAGCAAATCTCCCAATCATCATCAATTTCCAATTGGCTGTTATTAAATCGATTCCTTACAATGTCGTCGGCAAACTTGAGTACGACCGTTTCGTTAATGTCTCGCTTGAAATGAGCCCATGTCGACCAAATCGGATGCCGAACCATTCGTTCATCCGGATGACCAATCGGTTTCATTAAAAATGAATTAATTGCTTGCATGTGCGCATGTTTGGCATCATGGCCGATGCCCACAAAATAGTCAAAGGTGAATGTGCCATTAGTGTGCGTATTGTATGGCAATTCCTTTTTTGCTATCAAACAAAGTTCATTTCGATCAATATTCTGATCAATAAATAGTGGTGTCGTCTCATGGACATAGATGAAAATTCCATTCGAGTTTAACCAGTAACGTTCGGCCACACCACAATTATCTTCCTCTTTCGTTAAATACGAATAATTAAAATATGTACTTTTGTCCACTGGCCAATATTGGAATTTTTGCTGTGGTCCGCCGTACCAACTCTGTCGATCCGATTTCAAATCGAAACAATCACGCTGTACGTCTCCGCGCGTCAAATTTCTGCTCACTCGAATTAATGTGAAGTTGCTCCGTTGTTCAACGAAATTAATTTCTACCGACGGTCCATTACCGTTTAAAATGATTTTGTTTGGAAAATCCAAAATCGTCATATTTCTACCAAAATTTTGAGATCCAATCTGAACGGATTGGATGTTGTTGTGATTATCTGGAATTATACAAAAATTTTAAAAAAATGTTTGAAAATGAGAATAGAATTAGGACCTGTACCTGTGGTTCCACAAAATACCATAAGCACATAAAAGGAGAAAAATAAATTTATTTATCGCCTTGGCCTAATCGAGTTAAGTTCGCAAGGTTCTTGTTCTTTCTTATACTTTTGGAGAGTCGGACGGATCCTATCAAGTCTCTTGCGAATGAAATTATTTAAGAAGAGAATAAAAGTTGTCTCCCACTTTTTTATTTCCGTCTCAATAAAACTGTTAGAAAAAATTGCAGGGGAAGAGAAATGTCTGGAATTTTTAATAAAAAATTTTCATAGGCCACCCCCTTATGATTTGAAATTGATAACTCCGGAATAATGTAGACCCCCCAACTGACCTATATTTTGTGTTCGTTATTAAATAGTTAACTTACCAGATTTTATCGAATACTCAACTCGATCATTGTTATCAACCGACACTGTAAAAATTACATATTTTTTATGTAGATGTCGAACGAATGGCGCAGCCGACGTAAAAGCAAGCGCCGAAACGAACGCAACAATTAACAATTTCATATTTGCTGCCATTTTGATTTTATATATTTATTTGGTGAGCGAACACATCACACACTTCCAGAGCTAAAATCTAATATTACAAAGCAAAAGCCCGAATTAATACTGAGACTATAGGTGTGTCCGCACTACATTTTATATGGATCATTTTAGTATATTTGTAATACTAAAAAAAAAAACTTATCTAGAAATTATTTTGTGATAAGCTCTCCTCAATATCAATATTATTTTTATTGACCACTTAACGCGTAAATATCGAACAGGTAGCGTATCTTGTTTGATTTAATTAATAACGAAATTAAGCGCATTTTTAATTTCTGCATTTCCGTTCGATGTTCATTTATTTCCCATACCACAATAAATTCTTTGTTGTGTAATTGTCATCTATCGAAGTTCAGAACCACTTAAACAATCTTGTCTTATCGATAGAGGATAGACACTAATTAATATGCAAACAAAGAATGATCTAATAGGAATATAGAGGCAGGCGTCAATTATTTACACACTACTCGTACTCTTCTTAAGTCTGTAAGTAGTGATACTTAAGTACTTTGTACATAACTTTTTGTAAATTCAATCTTACGCAAATCGTCTCTGAATTGGTCAGGGTTTTATATTGCATAGATTAAGTACATCAAAAGATTTATCTTTTTGCATTTGGTCATTATCATTATTTCTATTGATGTCCTTGTTGGCAGCATCATAGACTAGGGCATGCGCATTAACACATAAATATCTGCATCGTGATGCTACTAATTTTGAGAACCTGCAAAATTTTTGTTTTTCATATAGCCCTATGAACGTACAATTTAAAGTTGAATATGAAATACCAACGATCACACCAACACAATTGCAAAAGATTTACATTGCGCTCGAAAGGCAAGCAAATCCATCATTAAGCTTTGAATCACATTAGAAAGTTTAGATAAATCTATCTTCATATTATACCTAAGTGTATTCCAAAAGACATTTTATCTGCATATTTACTAGAAAAAAAAATCATTTTACGATTAGTATCTTATCATTATCAAGTAATTTGGATGAGATAATAATAGTGGGTAGATTGGTGGTACGTATCGTGTAACGAAGATGATCAATAAATGTAGATTGTTGTAATTAGTTGACCGTTATTTATTATTTTCTCCTTGATATTAGTTCGGCTTATCGGTCTGTTTAGTTGACAACACATTAGATGACAATAAAAACTAAACTATTTCATTCTCTTTTTATGAAAGTTTTTAGTCATAATTGGTGACAATAGTCCAAATAAAATATTAAAAATTGTTTTTAAAAAATAAAAATATAAAATAAAAACATCCTAAGTGTTACAACTAAACTAAATATGTAAAAGAGCTACCAATTGTTGACGAGGAAATGCTTAACAAAGTAAAGAAGTTGTTGACAAAGAAGTGTCCACCTACATAAATTTATATGAATAAGTTTTTAATTTAAAATATTTAGATAGATAGATGGATGGTTCATTTTACAATGTACACTATACTCACACATACACACACATTTTTTATTATAGAGATTTATCTCTTTTGTGACTAATTGATAGCTCCCAATTTGCTTCAAAATGATTATACCTACAGAACGGCCCATCCAGATATATCTTTGCTGAAAGTGGAGTAGAACAAAATTCTTCGCACAATTCTTTGTCCAGAAAGATCCACCCATAAGAGAATTTGTCGCCTTGATTGTGTCCTTTCTTCCAGAGAATGTTTCTGTTGTTTTGGCCTATTTTTATGTTTCCCTTAATTTATCAATCGCTACGAATTCTAGTGGTGAAACCATACGAACAAAATATTATCTAGCCCCCCCCCCCCCTTTTAAAACGCCAAAGTCGACTCCTTTATTGATTTTATATAAGCAATAATGTCCGCTTCTCTTAAACGGTTGGTGAGTGATACAATTTGAAATACCAGTTCTGTTAGATGCCCCCCCCCACTATTCCCTACATAGCTTAGGTTTTTTAGGTGGTTTATCATCATCAAAAAATCCTATCAGTAACAATGAGTTTAAATGTTGTAGTAGGGGACTTCGGAAATAGCGCTACTCCAATTATGGTGGTGTAGGACCACCATTTATTTAGGGAGCGATGAAAATACCTTGGGATTTGTGTAGCGTTTTGTTTCTTGTGTCACTACTTCAAGATATTTTTATCATTTTTTAAAAATGCTTACGAACAAAGTCATACCTAAAGATTACTGTGTCAATTATATATTGTAACGCCATTATTTTTTTGATGTCAATTAGAATGATTAATTAGTCGATTGATATTTATTTCTTTAATATTTGTACAGCTTATTTATTTATTAATGTTTCTTAAAGTTTACAATTTTGTTTTTCACAATAACAGATGTTTCCTTTGTTTTTTAATTAATAGTTTTATAATAATTATAATTGATAATATATACACATACAAATGTAATTGTTTTTTTTTCTTTTTTTAATTAAATATGCGATTACTTCTATGTTTACTGGGTTGTTTTTTTTTTATATAAAAAATGAAATTTTATGAAAGTTATTAAAAAAACGAAAAAGAAAGAAAAAAATATCTCTTTTTAAAAGCATAATATACATATTAACACTATTACAATAATATGAATTTTATAGTTGTATGTATGTGTGTGTAAGTGATCTGTTTTTCGAATGAATTAAAAATTTTTTTTAAATATATACTTATATGGAAATTTAGATTTCTTTCTTGTGGTATTTTTATTTGTTTTAAGAACATTTTTTCCACATTTTTGATATATTTTTTTTGTTATTATTTAAAATGAAGGATAAATATGAAAATATATAAAATTGTAAAAGCTAATTTAGCGCGCGGATGATCCATTTTTTTTTTAAAAATATTTTATATATGGAAAAGCTGCCCGTAATTTTTTAAATATTTTTTTTTTTTTAATTTCGTTTATTTACATTTGATTTGGGCTATACTTGGACAAAAATACAATATTTATTAAATATACAATTGAAAAAACCATAGAATAAATAAATAGGTAGGTACTCCTGTGGATTAAATGTAAGGGGGTGTAGATAAACGACACATTATTAAAATGATCAAAAGCACTTACTCCTATTGTAACATAACGAACATTTTGAGATTTTTTTTTGTATTTAAAATTAAAATTAATAAAATTGCCAGAACATACAAACACGGGCACATAACATTTTCGATTACCCCCAAATACAATGGGGGGAATGGGTGTTAAGAAATTTATTGCTTTTAACCCTTTGAGACCTGAACTTTTGTCAACTTATATTTATTGTAATTTTACACTTTTTCTAGCTAATTTTTGGTCGTAGAATCTAAATCTGACAATATTTTTTTTTGATTCGGTACTGAGTTATCATATGGTTCTTGATTTTATGTGGCAATATATTTTGCAAGATATTTTCCTACCACTTCTTTCTAAGAGAATAAAATTGCGCCTTAAACATATTATTTATTAAGAAAACATTTAGTAAGAAAACGAAAATTTTTGGGAAAAAATCCATATAGCCAAATAGACATTCAAATATTCAAATTTTTGTGTAATGTTGTTGTAATCTGTATTAAAATGACATTTGCTATATTTAACGTTAAAGTTAAATCAGATTTACACTCTCCACATATTAAGAACAAATAGAAAAATTATAATTATGGCGGAAAATTTAAATAAATGCATACAGAAAGTCAATGCCAACAGGTCTCAAAGGGTTAATACGCTCGCTTATAAAAAAAAATAACTGCAATTGAGTAATTGGATTATTACTAAATTCAAATTAAGATGGCAATACGTCAGTGATGACATTTTGTCAACATTATCTTGTATTTTAGCATTAACTGGCAATACAGTGTGTCCAGCAAAAAGCAATTTAATGTAACCGGTTACTTTGCCGCTAAAACTAAACGAACAAAAAGTCCCCTTTGACATCTGTTATCTGTGCCAATATTATTAATTCGTACACTCTATTTATTCAAACTTTTATTTATTCTATGTGTTTATTATTTATAATTATCATAAAAAATGAATTTAATTAAAAACAAAATTAACTAATCAATTAATAACTGCATACATATTCGTTTTGATTTCTCTTTCTTTCTTTTATTCATGCAATTAAATTATCACAGACTTAAAAGCCATGGATTCGTTTGTTTTTACTTGAACTATTAGTTTGCAAGAATAAAAAAAAAATAAGTTTTTTTTAAGTTATCATCGAAGACTTGAAATCCATGGAAGATTATTTATTAATTTATGCAGAATTAAAATTAAATTTCGTATTTAATAATAAAAGAAAATAAAACAAAACAGAAATTTATTTGTTAACAGTATTCCGGTAATGATTAGGATTTGATAATTTAAAAAAAAAATTATTTTATTAGTGAAATATTGTAGTGTGCACTACACATGCAACAGGGTGATAAATTATTTTCGTTAATAGACACTCTAAACATTGTACGTTTGGAATACGTTTTTATTGTTTGGTAATAATAATAATTTATTGTCTAAATCTTACAACAAAAAACATATTAGGGTAAATAAATAATAATAACTAATTAAATTTGAGCAATTTTCGAAAGAAACACATTTTCTAATTTACTGAGTTTACTCTCAAATTTAAGCAACAGCATATAATCGCCAAACTAACGGGAATATAATTTGCAATAAGACAATTTAAAGAATATGTACCTACACCGACATATCATTTTTGTTTTCTTAGCAGGATTACGGAATTCTTGTTTAGTTACAAGAAAACATTCACTTTGCAAAAATGTCGCCTCAGACGAGAAATGAGGCTATTAATGTGTTTAGGGGTCAAATTGTAAATATTTCTGTCAAAACCCATTAAGGGTTAACATCTTTAAAGGATTCATGTTTGTATGAATGAATTTTAGTTTTTTTTTTTTGGGAGGGAGTTTATTCCTTTCAATATTTTGTAAATATTACATGGTAAATTTACATGGTGAACCGAATTGATTTTTCGTTTGAAAATATAATCGCACCGATGACTATAATTGATGTTGAAAACGATATACAATGTGCAATGTTAAACTAAAGCAAAGAATTTGAGTTGCCTCCATTTTAAAATGTTTAAAAATTAATAATAACATAATAAACTTAAGTATGTGGAAGCTTTATAACCCAATACATAAATATATTTAAAAAAATACTTAACTAATTAATTAAATTAATTAAAAAATTCGTAACGTAATTTTAAAATGTCTTATAACAGACGATCACATTCAATTAACAACAACAAAACGTATTCCATTTTGAAGAAATTCGAAGAATTAAAAATTGTATCTCAACAATACCACCTCAGGGCATCATACTAGTCATAGAACAATTATGTAGTCATCATTCGTTAAATTTTAAAATAAAAAAAAAAAAAAACAAATTTATTAAAGATAATTCGCCATTTTTATCCACAATAGATGAAAATATTAATTATTTTTAATTTAATAGTTTCATGAAATCGGTTTAACTATCTTACCTAATTAATATAACATTTAAATTAATTAAATATTTATTTGTTTTTTTTTTTTGTTATAAATTAATTAATATGTGTAAAGATGTTCAGTCAATGTTTGATTTGTTTTTAAGTTTTTTTTTTTTTTAAATGTTTGTATAAAAAACATGTTGCGGCAAACAAAAAAACCCTTTTTTTTTTCTTTTGTACAAAATCAACAATTCACACGACACATAAAAATATAATTTTTGTTTTAATTTTTAATGCATATTCATATTATTTATACATAAAAATATTTTTAATCCGTGAAATATACTTTGGAAACAGCATTCTTATTGATATTTTCCTTTCTGTGTAAATAGATTCTAAGAACCACTAAGAGATGGCATTGCGTATAATTAATTCCGTCCAATTGGAATGTTTCGTATTGTTAAATTTTGCCCCAGTATTTTCTCTGAGGTCGTACATTTAAAGAAATAAAAAAAATTGTTTAATTGCTATTCCTATACCCAATCAGCATAGTTAAAAAGAGGTAAGAATTCTATTGTAGATCTCACATGAACAGTTTATGGATCGTTCAATTTGTTAATATTTTTCTTGATCGCATATAAAATGAAATGTCTCGATCACTTGTGACTTTCTTTCGATGATCTGCCCGTTTTGTCGATATTTGAATTTTCAAACAATCCGTAAACTTAATAAGAGTTTGAAACTCGAATTTTAAGCGATTGACGCGAAGAAAAATATATAGAAGTGTAAAATCTGTGCAGAGAGTTAATTGGAAAAAGCTCTTGATCCTGAAGAATTATCAGTACGATCGTGTAATTTTCTATTATATTATTCTATACATTTTGAAGGATGAAACATCTCAAATTTATTGGAAGACGAATTGGTCTTCTCAACAAAAATAAACTGGGGAAATGTTCTTAAGATTTAAGATCAAATTCTTCCCACAAATGGTAGAGCAAGAAACAGCTTTCAATCTAGATAACGTGTGGACTGACTGAGAATTTCTGTCTGGTTACCTACTGATGCTAGAAGGAACGACTAGTAAGACATTATTCGGATAGAAAAGAAATTAGTAAGGTTGGCACAATTTAGATACTCCGTAACCCCGTTTCTCTCTGTCTTTCTTTATGTTGTCGGAAAACACTCTTCAGCAATAGTGTAATTAGACGGAGTTGCTTCCGTTTATAGTTTAGAAGTGTCAAATAAAATAAAAATTAAAAGGAAAATATCAACAACAAAAACTTAACTCCTAAATAAAGTATGTTTTCCCGGATTTTGTTTATGGATTTAGTATGCGCATATATATCATTTTAATTTGCACCTATTTGGTTTCCGTTAAAAAAACAAATAAATAAAAAGTGAATTTTTTGGGTATGTTTGAAAATATATATAAAAAAAAACAAAATGTCCGAAAAACAAAATAATCTTTTTTTAGTTTATTGGTCGATATAAATTCCTTTTAATTTAATTATTATTATTAAGAATCAATAAATTGAATTTGATACCTTAATATCACATTAATTTGTTTTTATCTAATGACGTCAATTATCTTTAAAAAAAAAAACAAAAACACAAAATTGGAAAGACTAGCCGACCAAAAAAAAAATATCGAAAAATAAAAATATTAAAAATTATCAGTCCGCTGAAATATTTATGGGTTGGAAACTCCCAGCTAATTTCAGCTCGTCCCTTCCCTACCGGCCAAGTAGTCACAGAGTTTGTGAGAAGAAAAATGCTTGAATCTAAGAGAATTGCACCCAATTTAAGGAGGTAATCATTGATCGTTCCTCTCCCTTCTTTAAGGACAGATTATCCAAAAAACAAAAAAACAAAATAAATAAACAAAAAAGTACCCTAAAAAGTCTGCTACTGCGCAAGGTCCATTGCAAATTATCGTTCGTTCGTTTGTTGGGGGTTAATTTTGTTATACCATCACTATAAATTCCACCAGGATTCATTTTAGTACGAATTTAACTGGAATAAAATATAAAAATACTGATTAATGACAAAAAATGTTAACAGATAATAACATTTTCGAATCACCTTAAGTTAATCGGTCCATTTCCGGGTAAGAATATAAGAATGCAGTAACTGTTCGTTTATAATAACCAAAAATTATCATTTTGAATTAATTGTGTCACACTGCCGGCGAGTACATTTTTTTTATGATTACAAAATTACGTTCCATTCATACATTCACGCTACTCATTTTCTCTTTCTACCCAAATGTAGAACATGAAATGAACAATGGATCGGGTAAAAATGCCGAAAAAAGGGTCTTTACTCACAATGGGTGGTTCGACAATCGAAACTTTGACCATGCTACCACCGTTAGTTGAATTTAGTACCAATTTTACAGTACTTTTTTTGGAAACCATTATTTAGTTAGTTTGGTTCAGTGAGAGAGAGCGCAGGCGCCCTAGAGTGTCCGAAAATCCTTAGGCCTCGATAGATTACACATCCCTCTATTTTATACATTTATCTCAATTGACATGAGCTCGTCATTTTTTGGTGAAAAAATGCAACACCACTTAAGTTGTTCTTTTTAGAGAAACCCTACAAATGCCGCCAGTTTTCAAAGCATTGCCAATTTTTGAGATTATGCCATAATTTTACTCCATACTTATTTATTGTTAGGCAGTGTTTCGAAAATATATTGGACGACTTTTCCAAAAACCTCTCAAGTAGTGCCAATAAACAAAAAAAAAATCCTATTATTGTAAAAAACAAATATACTAAAATAAAAAATAAAAAAAAAATACTTAAATGTTCCCTTAAAAACAGTAAAAATCACAATTTTATTTAAAAAAAAAAGAAAGAAAAACATACATATCTAAAAAAAAAACTAAAATTAAAAAATAGTTTAAAAAATACAAATGCGGTATAATGTCAGTCGGCTAGCCATGCACTACACATCATAACAAGTTTTTTTTTTTAAAGAAAAAAAAAAATTCTCTATCTGACCATTAATACATACATAATCTGTGTTTTTGTATAGTAAATTTCATCTCTGTTTATTTGATTAATATTTTTTTTAAAAATTGTTAAAAAAACAATGATATTTTTTTTAATAATAATAATAATAATAATAATAATAATAACTAATAAAAATAATATTAAAAATGTATTTTTTGTTTTTTTTTTATAAATAAATTAAATTATAATATAAATGACTTGCGTGATTTTTTTATTTTTCTTTTAAATTTTTAATTTTACGCCTTGAAGAAGACAATTTTTTATTGTAAATTTTAAATAATTTATATCATATACAAATATAATATGCACAAAGCTAACAGTCAAAGATACTTAAAAAAAAAACAAAAACTTTCGACGAATCAAATATTGTTTTTAACAATTGATTTTTTTTTTATATAATATATATAATTGATTTTCCTATTTATATATAATTTCATTACTAATATACACGCAGTTTTTTTTTTCTTTTTTTTAAATTTTTTTTCTTTATCTTCTTCTTTTTAATTAATTAATTTTATGTATAATTTTTGCCGGGATTTTTTTTTTATTTGTTTTGTTTTTGCTTCTTAAATGTTTTGTTTAAAAAATATATTTACCTATACATGTATACAATAAAAATAAAAATAAAACAAAAAATAATTTTAATT
>JANSTT010008779.1:0-26067 GCA_026745375.1 Platyura marginata | reverse complement strand
GTGTAAATTCTGAGGCTGTTTTTATGAAGCCTAAGAAGCTTCTCAGCTCTTTGTTGTGAATGCGAATTTATGAATTTCTTCGCGTGTTTTTGACCAGGGATGCTTTCCCAGTGGGACCGCTTTTCGCCCTCTTCCCAGTCCATCGATATCCTTATATAGAGTTAAAACATCATAAACAATATTACGCATATTATGAAGATATATCCTTTAAATAAACAAAAACAAATCATTTCAGTTAATAATCAATTGTTTGTCGGGGGTCTGTTAATATAACACTTAATTAGCAAACTATCAAACATATTCCAAAAACCTTATTACGCCGCTACACTATCCCAATTAGTTATCCCTCAACAGATTCCATAATGGTAATATTTACAAAGGGTTCCCAACCACCATGTAATCTTTGTTGAATTTAAGAAAAGGTTATATTATATAAGTAAGTTTTGTACGTTTGTTATACAGTGTACATACGTACACACATATATACTTTATAAGTATGTGATCCGAAGAAAAGGGTGGATTACAACTTGGTAAGGTTACCCACAACTGATACACGGGTCATGTCATATATATAGTGCTCTCCTCACTAATAATTGATTATTTTCAACACCACTGTGCCACAGGGAAACAAAATACTTTCGTAAATACTTTGTGGCTACTGAAAGGAATCGTTTAGATATTAGATGTTTTCCATCATTTACAGGTTAGACACGTAAAAGATAGTTTTTTTTTTTTTTTTCTTATTTTACAATTACAAGAAATAAAAAGTATTTTAAAGTTAATGTAAAAATATAAAATCAAAAAGCCATTATTTTAATATTTATAATTAAAGTTGCGCAATAAAGTCATATTATAATTTCTTAACTAGAAATACATTCTACTTCAGAAATCTTAAATTATAAGACTTTCACTTGATAGCAAGCAAAACAGAAAAATGCTGCCAAAGTGCCAATAAATTAAAAGAATTTCCTTCTTCCTTTTATATATGAAAAAATAAATTATAGGGGACTTTGTTGTAATTAATTTTCCGCCAAGGACCTGCCAATCAGGATAAGAGAAGGATATTTGGCAACGGGTATATAAATGCTTGAAGTATTTATGTTTGTATGTAGTTTTTAATAATATTAGTCTCTAGATAAATGGTTACTTTATTTACACGTTGCAAATAACATATATATTCGGGTAAGTTCGTCGACGGAGTGTTTGTCAGCTTTTAATGTTTTATATACTAAAGTTTCAACAAAATTTAAACTAAACTAAACTTTTAATCGATATGAGACAATTTTGACATGCCAAACTACATCCGAATCGAGAAGAGAAAGGAAATCTCTTTATCTGGTCTTCATTAAATTATCAAAAATCTTTGTCTTCAGATGAATAGATTTTTGACTAGTTCTCCGGTCTACTATATTAAGATGGTATATAACCGTCAAAAATATTATATAGCAGCGGTCGGCAATTTCTTAGATATTGCGGACCATTATATTCGCAATTTAAAATTTCGTGGACCACTACTATTATTTTTGCGTTGTATTCAAATTTGATGCCTAGTCAATTTTACAAAGTTTGGTATAAGTACTTATTTTATTATTTTTTCTATGCCGCTGAGTAAGGGTTAATTAAACGTCTTTGAGGTAGAAGTTTTGCAAGTCACAGTAGTATTTTGTAACAAATCAATTCGCAATATAATGTTTAATAAAATGATAACTTAAAAATTTTATTAAATGAGATCAGCGAATTTAAATAATATCTGAATTTCTTTGCGGAGTATTAAAATTATGGACCACGGACCACCGGTTGACAACCGCCCTTTTATAGGATTATTTTTTAATTGAACATTCCGCTAAGCCATACAATATGTTCAATGTTTTTATGTAAATACCTGTCAAAACAATCATTTATTTGTCAATCACTGTTTGAAATACATCAAACTAATAATTCGAAAACTGTTCAGTACAGGGCCGCAGTGAGTATAGCATAGCAAAAAAAATTTAAATTAAAAAAGACCTGTCATAGTTTTTAGAGCCTACACTCACAGCTTTTTTGCCATTATATTCACATACCTTTTTTTGATTTTAATTTTAATTAATTAATTTTTGGCTACTATTTTGAACTCGTGCCCAGCCACCATATTAATATTTTCACCCATTTTAGATATAAATTTTTTTTTATATAAAAAATCGTTACTACTTTTAGTAGTCTAATCCTCTAATCTAATAATTATAACTTTTCCATACTTACAAATTACTATTTCCCAAGTACATATGTTACATACATATGCATGTATATTCATAAAATACTATGAAAAATCAATATTCTCTCATTTATCCACAAACAAACTACAAACAACTACTACTGCCGAATGTCCGTACAGGAAATATCAGATTGTCTGAATCTGAATTAATATTATTAACGATAGCATAGACAGCACAAATTATCCAATTTCAAAACAGAAATATTTATTGATTTCTATGTATTTGGAAATGTTCTGCTTTGATTTAATTAAATCCGTTGTTCTAAAATCTCATTAAAATTAATTGTTTCCATAAACAAAATAGAAACAAGCAACTGGGCTTTCAGTGAAGGAACTAAAATTTTCCTTTTTCCATGGTAGCACAGATTCTATAATCTGGAAAATAATGTTTAATTTAATTTCTCGCTCGAAAGTATAAGGTGTAAATTTGCTTTCAAGAAATAAATCTCATGGAACATTGTTATAGGTTATGTAAACATGTTTTATTTGTTTAGCGTTGCTTTTGTAACTTGTTACCAAAATATATACATATATATTTTAATGAATACTGTTGCCATTCCCTTATGTTGTTGTGTATCTTCTTATCCTCATACTTATATATGTGCACATAGATGGTAAATTATTTGAGAATCAGAAAAACAAAATTAAACACAGTTTCAGTGTCATAAAATCTGCTTCACAAATTCATTCAATTAAGTAATTACTGAAAACAACATTTACGCACACACATATGTATAATAATGTAGAACTTTTTTTGTCTGTCAATTCAGTTATATTTGGGCTAAGCTAAAAAAAAAATGAAGAAAAGTTTAAAGGTATCATTATGTGCGTAAAATAACGTACCAGACATATTTTGTGATGAATTCCTAAAGTATTTTTTCCACATAAAGTATTTTTATTAAGGTATGGGCTCTTTGTACACAAGACAAATACATGTAATAGATTATTCACCCCTATTCTAAGTAAATATGTTGCTTGCCGTTACTAAATTAAATTAAGCAAGGTAGGTATAAGCTTCATAAGCTCCCTGTTTTGGATTTGTTACATTAAAGGTAACAAATGTAAAATTTGGTGACAATAGTAACACATTTGACGACGTTGAACATTTTTGTTTTAACTACTAACACTAAGTAATTTTAATATAAATTCAATTAACGTATTTTATTGATTTACCATCACTGAAATTATTAAATTATTTCACATATCGCTGAGCCTAAACGAAATTTGTTTATTAATAAGTTTCTCTTTTATTATAATGAAACACTTTATTGTTTCCATTTTGTTTCTTAATGAGCTTCTTCTCTTAATTTTCAATCATTTTAGTACAATGACACCTCCCCACAAATTATGTTTTATCAAACAATTTCACGCCAACCCTTTTGAGTTTGTCATATAGTTTTTTGTTGATAGCATCTCTGGCTGCGTCTTAGGCCAAAACCAGCTTTTGATGTATTTACGAAGTAACAATAAACTTTGATGAAAACATTTATAATTTTCATTTAATGCAAAACAAGAGAAAATCATATTATAGAATTTTAAGTACCTATATGTATGTTTAAAATTTAGTTTTTACCATTTACCTTTAGTATAAGAGATATAACTAATACATACATACATACATACATACATACCTACATATAAGTATTGTCTTGGTACAAGAACTATAAAGGCCATCTTATCCAATGATAACAACTATCCCTTTCACATATTAAAGGTAGTCTTGGAATTTTCAAGTCATGACTATGGCTAAAAATAAAATATCACATAGATAATTTAATATAAGCTTAAAAGATTACATTCCTTCTATAGAAAATTATCTCTTGAGTTGTGATTATTTCGAAATATTATGATTTATATGTGTCGTCATTCATTGAGATAAAAATTAAATTTTAAAAATGTATTTCGTTCATATTTTAGTATTAAGTAATTCAAATTCTAAGTATTTTATATATTTTTTTTTTTTTGAAAATATTAACGTTTCTTGTTCGGATCATTTTCGTTTGAGGGTACATAGGACGGTTCTTCCTAAGGGATCTCTAATATTAAAGTTAGACATTTTTCGATTGTGTCTTATATCTTAATGCAACCGGTAACGGCAAGTCTAGCTTATTTTCGTGTAAATATTTTTTCTTAATTATTTACGCGTAAATAAGGTCAAATAATGTAAATATCGCGTAAATTACGTAAATATTTGTCAATCTGTCATTTTTTTTTATTATAATTTATTAAATATTTTCTTTTTAAAGTCTAAACATTTACAATTGCCGTTTTTTTATAATTTACGTTATTTACATTATTTACATAATTTACGTATAAACGACGTAATTTACGTGTAAATAATTCCGCGTACATTACGTTCTAAACACTGCTAACCACTCAAATGGAATTAGTACCAACATACATAGGTACATACATACATATATATCCTCCTCTTGACTGGTCCAGACTATCATCGTAAATTAAATTACAGTACACTCCCATATGATTGTTTTAGTGATACATTATTCGTTCTTAATTGTGAATAGAATACTGTTTATAAGGTGGAATTCGAACCACCCGCTACCATTACAATATGAAGAAGATAAACTTTCAGGAAACATTTGTCATAGCTGGACGGGCTAATTGCATGCATTTTTATCTACCGTTAACGATTCTGTTTAATTATTTACGATAAACATGTTTTCTCATTTTCATCGTCTTCATTAATTGACACACGCTTTACTTATATTAAACACTGTTTATTGTGTACCTATTCTATAGATGTTTCGCCAATGCTCAAATATTCATTACTTATGACATAATTCACTTGAAAAATATAGTGTTTTATTTTTAAATCTAATAAAAATATCACTCTTATTTAAGAATAACACACACATAGTACATACATATGCATTATGTAAGTAGATACATTTATAAAAGACGGGATTTATATCCGTAAATAATGTTTAAAGAATACATTTGTGTATATATTTATTATTACACATATGTACGTATGTACTAAACCACCCATACCTACCAAATAGACAGAAAAATATGTAATAATTTTAAATTATATGTTTCAGAAAAAAAATACGTTCATGTCATATTCAAAATATTTTTGTTTCAATCTACTCAGACAGTTTAAAACCCAGTTTCATTAAAACTCAAATATTATCTACTTATTCAATTGTTTCTGACATTTATTGTTTTTTATGTGTTGTTGAGCAATCACTTGAAAAATCTTACATTAAAAGAAGAAGAAGAAAAAACGTACAAAAATCTATTCTGCATTCACAGTTTAATACAGCTTATACAGAGGAGGAAATTTTCTTCTCGAAATAAATACAGAATGCCAGAAAAACATAAATTTTCATAATAAAAAAAAAAAATATTTATATATATATATATATATATATATATGTATATACATATATTATATTGGCACTAATTTGACATGATCATCGTTTTTTTTTTCCTGTTCTTTATTATTTTCCATCCTTTTGGGACTAAACCTGAACCTAAAACTGGCTGCTGTATTGCTTCAACGTATTTTGTAGTGAGATTGGTTGAGACACGAACAAATTTCTATAGTTACAATTTTTCCAAGCACGCACATCACAACATCATCCAATTTATATTAGTCCAGTCATATCTACTATCAAATTTTAAATTATAGGCATGCAAAAAAATACTTAGAATTCTAACTAAGTAGTTGTTATAACGAAAGTAGTTAAATTTATTTAAATCAGACAATTTATCTCAGAATAATTTTTCACAAATAATTTAAATCAGACCATTTATCAGACCACATATTAAATTTTTTATCATTCAGAATTGAAATCACGACCGTTTTATCTGCATGAAAATCTATCTTAAAAATTATTTATTTCAGAAAGAATTTATCTTTAGACCAATTTATTGTAAATTTAAGTCAAAATAACATTAAAATCTTAAAATTTAATTAATTCTTAAAATTTAAACGGTCTACCCATAAAAACCATCATTCAAAAGTCTTATTTTTAGATTTTTTCATTGCGATCAATTATTTACAATTACAAAAAGCGACACGGCTTCATACTTGAAATAAATATTATCCGTTAGAAAAATTGATTCCAGGATATCTGAAATATTGGCAGTTTATCAAGTAAGATCTATATTATATTTGGAGGAAATCGAACAAAGTATATAGGAGGCTGTGGTACAGTGTGTACCCAATTTTTATATAAACCATTGATTTACTCGAAAAATAGTCGAAATTTAGAAAATTTTAAAATGGTAACAATTATAGAGAGTACAAAAATGTTGATTTCATTAATAGACCAAAAAGTTTCACGACCTACCGCTATGGCACTGCAATGAATTGTTTGTCATTTCTATGGTTTTTAGTCATTTGTATTCAATTTACTCAATTTATTATTTGTTGTAGACAGACACGGACAAAGTTGTAGATAATAAACAAGTACTCATGCAGGTATATTATAATCACGGTAGCCAATTATTTCTTCTTTACTTTTATTTTATTATTTTGCGAATAAAACCATACAAATTCATCTTCACTTTGAAATTTGATTTTTTTTTTGTTTTTTTATTAATTCTACGGATTCTATTGAAATAAATTGGAATTTCTTGTAAATATAATTATATGAATTGAAGTCCATATACCCACATATGCCTTGATGAATATAATGTACAATTGTACGTACATATAGATACATAATTACGTTTGTATGTACATGTATGTACAATTGTACAATGTACATGTATGTACATTTATGTGAATTCATATTGAGGAAAATGAAAAAAATTTGATTTGATTTTGGACTGGGTTAACAAAGATTTCTTTAGAATTTTTAAATTGCTTTCAGTCTCATATTTTGTTCACATTTAATACATACGAAAGGAAATCAGGTGGTAACAGGCGCGCATGGATTTACGTTGACGAAAATGTATTGGTGATATCAAAAGGCGAATGATTAATGAAAACGCGAAATTATATGACAAATTGTCGTTGAAAATACGTGCTATGCTGAAATTATTTTCCTTGTAGTAAGTAAAGGGATAATTTTTCTTTGAGAGCGGGAAAAAAACGGGGCTTTTTGGGAGGGTGGAGTGTTGCCAAAAAGGAAAATATATTTTGCACTTAGCACTTCTTCGTTTCTTTTTTGTGTGTGAATATTTCAGGGTGAAAGACAACCTTTATGGATTTTTAAAATTCAAACATCTCTACGTGAAAGATGCAATTTCGTTAGAGAAAATAAAACGTTTTATCAGAGCCTAAACAAACAATTTCAATTCAAAATATCGTAGATAAATATTTTATTTATTTTGTCAACACGTTCGGGTAAACATATAAAAAGCATAAGTTCTATCTTTATATGTATGTATGTATGTATGTATGTATATACTTTATATTTTATTTAGTAAATGACGAATAGCAAATATGGTTTTAAACAAGCTTTGAATAAAATTTATTTGTACAAAATAAAATATGAAAGAAGACAAAAAGGAAATCGATTATTCTTAGAAAAATCACCTATCTATGTACATGCATACTATATATGTATTGTATATGTATGTATATATTGCTATAGCTATAGTAAGGTATTACGATAAAAAACAAATAAGGTAAAGTTTTTTTCAAAAAACAACGCACTGCAACTTAAATTCTTTACAATAACTTTCAAACTTAAAGAGTATCAAAAGTATTTTATTTATTTAAAATAAATTGGTTGATATTTTTTGGAATTTATTGTTCCAGACACATAGAGACTTCGTTAGATTCATGAGAAAATAATTTTATTTGTTACCTAATCAATTTGTTTTGAAAGTGGTACCTAAATTTTTTCTGTTCCACCAACAATGTTATATGAACAATGTGCAAATAATAGAGATAAAGGAAAAATTAGAAACAGAGACCACCAACACTAAAAAATATTCACAAAATTAAGAAAACTTTTTTTTTAAATATTGACCGAATGTAACGTCCCTTTCGGGCGCTATAATGTTTGTTAAAATATTATGTAGTAAATTTATATCCCTATCAAATATCCCTCCGCTATCCATAATCAATGATAAGTTCGCTAAGCCAAGTGACGAACGCCGGCCAACGTGAACGAGGTGAAAAGTTCGAAGTAGATCAGAAGAGCTCTACGAACCAGCGAGCAGTGCGGACGCTCGAGCTCATAATTAAAATCATTAATATTAAAACATAAAACAAGTATAACACTAACAGGAATAACAAGAAGAAGAATATTTATACGAGATTCATACAACATTGAATACAACATCTGATTACAACATTTAAACATCATATATACAACATAAACATATTTACAAGATACAACTTTAATCCCATATACTGCACTTATACAACAAGTTCTTATTCACACATAACGTCTACTGGATGGATCCTTGCTCAGATAAGTGTGCACATTCCAACCTTCCAACCTTCCCTTAATATTAAGCTTCAAAATTATTAATAAATGTATTAACCATCATCCTTGCGTATTTTTTAAAATTAGTAAAGTGGTGTCTCAGGAGCCAGGGACATTACACAAAGAGCCGACATTTGCAATTAGTCCGTAATATACTCGATTACGAATAAATCCAATTTTTGTACCGAATTGTATACTATAAATATAATAGGTCTGGCGTCCTTCGAAACCCCACCGGTTAAGTGACTAAATTTTCGATTTATTTCATAAAATCTAAACTGGAAAAAGCCTAGTAGTAGGCTTAGTCTACACAATATATCCTGGATAGATACTACTGTTCACATAGGTAGGTTATTATCCCAGCCAAAAATCGCTCGATTCTATTAAAGATTCTACTTAACAAACTTCAACTATAATTACAAGCAATTATATTGAAAATAATTAATTTTCTCTTTTAAGTACACAAGGGGAACCAAATACCTGTGGATGCATTGATAACTTTCTAATCAGTGGAAAAGGTGTCGTATTTACATTAGGCACACCGAGGAATTTACATAATTTGAAAAGATTGTATTCTCTAGGTCTAGATTATCCACACGACATGTTCTATTTCCTTTTAAATTTACCTATGTTCATTATCTTGTGTAATCCACAAAGTCGTAAATACACCAGAGCCAACTATCTTCCAACTTCCAGAATTATTCAGAAGCGATATATGCATGTCTATGTATGTAGGTAAATCGGTGAAATTCATTATAATGTCGAAATATTCAGAATATTATTTCGTGTGTGTGTGTGTCTATGTGTATAGTAAAATGGTGCAAAATGTAGTAAAATGTTGGCTCTTTATTTTTGGAGTATCCTATTATTTACTTGTTATCCAACATAGGTATGTAGAGGATATCCACATATAACAATAGCATGATGTACACGTACAGTACATAATACACAAAAGCTATCAAAACCCTTTTTTTATTAATTTTTCAATACGCCATTTGTGAACATCCTGGCACACAACACGCTACAGGCTCTCTCTCCGATCCCAAATATGCCAAAATATATTTAATGTACGTAAGATGAAAAATTGGTTCAGTTACACGTAAGATCCATCTGGAAATTCATCATATTAATTTGAAATATGATACTTTGCTATAAGTTGGATATGTATGTATGTATGTATGCATGTATATATGAATGTATGCATGTATAATAAATGCTGAAATCTAGAGTTGATACTATGCATACATTTATATAGAAACAATTCACAAAGTTTTGCAAAAAATTTGTGCGCACGTATGTCAAAGGTTAAAATGATTTTATTTTTAAGATCAAGATAAAAATCACTTAAATTGCCCAAGTTGATCCTATGCAATCTTTATTTTTGCAAACGCCTTTTAATTAGAATAGTTAAAATGTAGTTTGTTTCTATGTCCTATGTGGACGATAGGATACAAATGTACCTATAGTGACTTTAAACGTAAATATCTCTGCTATTTATTATAGTAACGACCTCAAATTTCAGGATAGCTATCGGACTGACATGTATCATATCACCAAGTTCAAAAATTTAAACCTTTTACAGGACGGTATGTGCAAGATGTGCACCGCACACGGGTGGCCAAGATAAGGGGCGGCCAAAATCTATTAACTGTTTTTATTCTATCGACTATCGACTGTATCACTGAAAATTCAAATTATATTTCTTAAGTTTTGTAATTTTATCATTTTATCATACCTATTTTGTTTTTCAAGTCTTCAGTTTTTGTTACATTAAGGCATAATTATATTTCGATATTTTAAATTTAGACGCCATTACGAACGCGCTCGTAACTATATTCACAAGTTCTTATACTCGTAATGATGTCAAGTAGCACGGAGGTTATAACGCCCCTTAATACTTATCGTAGGATCAAGATTCGGGCTAAATGTTTATCTTGTAGTCCTAGAGTAAGATCTCTAATGTTTTTAGAGCAAATCGGACAAAATATAGGGAAGGCTGTGGTACAATTTTAACCAAATTTTTTCATTTACTCGAAAAGTAGTCGAAATGTAGAAAAAATGAATAATACAACAATACCGTTATAGCACTGCAATCAATTTTATAAAATTTTTAGGATTTTCAATCATTTACTAGTGAAATACGAGTATTCAGATTACGAAAAAAATAAATATAACAAAAATGATAGAAAATAAAAAAATTAAGATTTCATTTATGGAGTAAAAAGTTCCACGACCAACCGTTATGGCGTTGGAATAAATTTGATGTCAATTATAGGGTTTTTAATCATTGGTATTCAATTTTTCTTATTTTATTTACTACATAGGGGCGGCTAAATAATAATTTCACACAGGCGGCCAAATATCTAAAACCGGGCCTGGGTACAAATGTACCTGAAATTACTACATACGTAAATTAATGTATTTATGTATATTAGTGGTAGGTTTTTTCATGATTATATAAAATTATTGTAAACTCTTGTTATTCCAGCAAAACTATTTATTTATATTTGTTTATGTTTATGCCTTTATTATAAACTGTTGACATCGATTTTAATACTTTTAGTTTCCGCACGTCCACACTCTGTCGGAGGTCTCTTTGTACTACTATCTACTGTGTGTACCTTCTGACCGTGTTGCCAGGTCGTCCTCTCTATTCATGGATGCCCAGATTTGCATCACACATATATATAATTGTGCCTGAGATTTCATATACACTAAAATCTCGATTTGCATCGACTTTCTGTGGAACCAATTAACAGCGCAACTCAAGGTCTTAGTGTATATATCTTCAGTCTTAATTACCATTTGGATGCCACTTACATAGTAGGTACATTTTTACCTATGCCGTGTTGATGAAGTGGTTAACATATAGGTTAAATGCATTAAAAAAAATAATTTCAATAAAAGAAGTATGTAATCTAAAATTACTCTATGCATATATGTAGTTCATAAGATGCATTTTAATAATTAACTACTTAAAATACCAAGAGATTTCTTTCCACACTACGAAGATAATAATACCTCTATACATAATACACCTACATCTATAGCCAAAATAGGCTACGGATAAATGGAACCACAAAATGCACTTAGGGTAGCATACTATACTGTCTATTGGTTAGTCGTGCATTCCAATTAACATCCATATTTAATAATTTTGTGTTCAGCATCAACACTTTTGCTGATATAATCAGAAACTTTGTCATTTTTGGTAGATTGTGGGGCGGTAACATATAATTTTAAGTGTCTACCTGTATATATGTATATATATATATATATATATATATATATATTTACTTATGTACCACTCTATAAAAGTACTAATTATAAAATATTAATTAAAAATACGCCAAGCGCACTATAACAACTCATAATTATGTGTTTTATTTTCTTCAAGTTGAAAAAAATTAATATTTAATGTTCGTATTTCCATTGTAAATGGTTATACATATACATACCTACATATATACATATATACACATACTTATATATTTACTTACCTACTTTAAAATCATTGACACAAACCCTAGCGTTCTAACTATATACGTTATATTGACATTAATCTACAAAACAAAATTCTACTCCATATAAAATGGCTTGATAATAGTTAGATCTCAACTTAATTTATCTCCTTTTCTACATATAATATGAACTTTCTGTAGTTATGCTTTTAATTTAAACAAAAACGGAGTAATGTATTTTGTTAAAAGGGGGGGTTTTATTAAATAATCTAAACATCAAATTATCTGACCCTCATTTATATGCATGCTCTTGTGCTTTTCACCATCTTACATTCGCAACCATATACCGCAAATTGCAAATTAAGAAAACAAATGGGGATATTATACCATAGGAATATATTCAGCAAATATATAGGTAAACATACCAAAGTACGTTATAGTAACATTTAATAGTAGTAGGTAGTATGTACAAGTAAATATTCATTAATTAGTTTTGTTGATATTACATGCGAAATTATTTATATATACAAAAGTAAAATTGAATAGACGAAGAAAATCAATCCGTTAGCCGTTATTGAAGATTGACTTTATTAAGAAAATAATAATAAAAAAAAAAAAAAACATATCAGAAAAATGAACATAATTTACACGAAAAGGTTCACATACTAAGAGATCTGATAAGCTCCTCAATGGCTTTTACGAGCCTTTTAAGTACATATAAAAACTTTTGTATTTTTTTATCAGATTTTATATAATCTACATACATAGAAATATCCATATATATGTAGTGAGATATATATACTTAACTTAAGTAGGTAATATACATACATGTGCCAAATAAGATTTCCAATTTACAATATAAATTTATACATAAAAAGTACGGCCATTTTATATAATTTTTGAAGGAAAAAAAATTATTTACAATTTTGTCCTATTTTTATCGAAATTATTTTATGCTCGAATAGAAAAGCCTTTTTTTCAAATTACAGGCCGAGTGTCTTGTATTTGTATTGTACTAAATAGTAGTAAATTATTATTATTTTTTGAAAATAGTTTCCTATTCTCATTTTTCTTGTTTACCTTGAGTGAATGAATTTACCGCACCTCTGAAATTCTTACTATAATCCATATAACTCTCTTAATTGTTCAAATATTTTAATAAGGATAACTCCATTTAAAGTAAAATTTTATTTTCAATCTTTTTTAACTGAAATTTTTTTTCGAATTTACTAATTTCCATTTTCTGATCATTTTTACCACCTTTTTTCACCTTTACTCCTCCTTTTCCCTATTATATTTTTCAAATACCTTTCCCTATGCCATCCCTTTCCGCATCACTTTCCAATTCCGTTTCTCCATCACGATCAATATCGCTTTTCCATCCCTTTTTCTATATCTATTCCTTTCCCATTTTTTCCCTTCTGTCCTCATCCCTTTCCCTAGTCTTTTCCCCAACTGTCCACCGATACATCGATTTTTATAAAATAGGAAGTGTTACTAGTCCTACCCTGAATTTCTCAACTTTTTTATGACTTTAAACATATACTGCAGGAAAAAATGTTTAGTGGTATCGAAATTGGATTATAAACATCACTGAAGCAATTTGCCGCAAGATTTGTTATGGACAAATTTTCCGAAGAACTTACTACAAAAAACTTTTCAAAACTGTAATTAAAATGTGTTTCTTTGTTATTATGGCTAATTTACATTAGACTGCACAAGTATTTTCTATCCAAAAAAGGGACATTCTATACGTTCCTAGTTATTATTACATTATACTCGTATGTACATTATATTGTATAGGGGAAGTAAATATTATATGAAAAGCTTTCTCTAAAACTGCGCATGTAAATGGTTTTTAGTGAATAAACATAGAATGAGTTTTCATATAGAATTGGAACAAATTTATCCAAATCCAAAATGTTTCATTACTTGCAAATTTCTACCAACCAGGAAATGTGATTGTTTCATAATGTATACCATTTCGGAAATAATTTCTAGATACGCCGTAAGCCCGATATATATACATATATAAATTAGAGTGCATCGTCGTTGTTTTGAAAAATTTCAAAATAAGATTTCAGAAATGCTGTAAAGATGCTGAAAGTTGTCATTTTTTTATAGCAGAAATAAGGTGTAAAAATTTAAATCCAATCGAATGACATTTTGAATCGCGATAACGGCCTTAAATCGGAAAAAAGGACAATAATTGATATTTTTCTTATTACTTATCTTCATAACGGTAATGAATAAGACAAAAATAATGTTCCAAGATCAAGAATCAAGAATTTTCAAAGAGCTATTCACCGTTCTCAAAATTTAATTGACAATACTCTTTCGTAATTTTTTAATTTTGAGATAACGTTAACCCTTTAAAGTCAAATGGTTAACTTTTAAAAATATATTATTGCACTAAAAACATAAAGAATTTCTTTCTGAATATTGTTGTTGTATTTTTATTTTTTTTGGTCAACCTTTTCATGTTCAAAATGTATGGACGTTAAAGGGTTAATTTTTTTCATTAAATTTATTGAGCAAGAATGCTGGAAATTCAAAATACTAAACTGAAATCATATTTATTGAAAGTTAAATTATGTTATACATAATTAAACAAAATAAAAAACATTTTTTATTTTGTTATACGAAGAAATTCCCTCCACCCTCTTTAAAATCAAAAAATTATTTTGAAATACGCAAAGATTTTTAAAAAATGAAATTATTTTTAAAAATCATGATCATAAAATACATATGTAGTTAGTAATTCGATGCACCCTAATACACAGTTATGTAATATTGTTTCGTTTTACAATTTGTATAAGAAATATACTGACATTAGCAATATTTAGTTTTAGATACATCATAAAGTTGGGATAGCTTAAATATTACAAAGCAATGTTGACGATAGTCAACATTAACTTACCTCAACATTAACCTCAGCTAACATCACAAACATGTACTTACATGCAATTTATTAACATAAACAGAGGGTTCTATCATCCTTTAATACACACAATAATGTACAATTCAGATACATAGTATACTATAATATACATACAGCATAACATCGTATATTGTAATGTAGCAAAGTACGATAGACATTATGGGCACAAAATATCGTACGATATTTCCACCTCAAGTGTATTATATTGTATTTTGCATTTATTTATTGTTTAAAGACAGCTTAATTACGTGATATGTTAGTGTTTTATTAAACGCGATGGTTTGCGACATTCTGTGATACATTTTAATGGTTTTAAATTAAATTACTGTATAGCATGGTTTGTTATATGTATGTATGTATGTATATTTTTATGAAAGGGCGTGGAGGGGGTAGTCAAAGTAACGTTTATGGTTTGCCTTACACTTCATCAATCTTTCATGCAATGTCTAATTCATTTGGTTTTTATTTATTTATTTATGAGCTTTTGTCATGAAAAAGTACTTCGTTTATTATGGGGCAACTTGTTGAAAGTATACAAGTACATTCATACATATATATGTATTGTATATATAAACGTCTCTTTTATCGAAAAGATTTTTTTATGGTAGATGTCCATAAAAGTTAGGTAAATGTTATGAGATAAATTGTATAATGGACTCTACTTGGTTTATGTGAAAAATTATGAATATTATGTTTCAGGCTGAGTAACAAGTTTAATAAAGGAATGTTTTCTTTCAAGTTAACGATAATCATAATTAAATTTGATACTTCTATATACTTTTAAGTTCATTTTTTCTTTGCGATGAGATTGAGGTTTTTTTTTTACGATAGAGAAGAATACCTACCCACATACATTGTTCTCTTTTTTATTTTGTGGCAATATTTAGTTTCTTTTTATCAAAAAGAGCCATTAATAATATAAATGTAAAATTGGGTAAAATTGTACTGCCACCCTCAAAACTGTGGTTCCATTATTTAAAAAAAAATAGGTAATTTTTATGTCAGAGAATCTTGGCACAATTTTAACTTTCTTATTATTAAAGATGTTGTTTGGAAATTGTATATTTTTAAATTATTTAAAATTTACAACATTTTTAAGAAAAGGTCAAGATGTTCGGAGAATAGACTATTTTTTTTTCTATTTCCTATTTATAAGGTGGTTGTGATTGTATTTTTGGTTTAATTTTTCATTGTTTTAATTTGAAATGAAAAGTCATAAAATTTAAATGATTTTTTTTTAATAATTAACCGTTGTTATGTTTTCATTTTACACTAACATTAAGTTGCATTTTGATTTTTTTTTTAGTGAAATTAATTAAATTGTAGCATTTAATATATGTAACACTATACTATATGTATGTAGCATAAAACTACATTGTTTGTTGTCGTTAAAACAATATTATATTACCTAAATTGAATTAGAACACAACATTTATAGCTAGGCTATTTAACGAAAACTTTAAAGCTTCATATCAATACAAATTCACATTGAAATGATTTCTACAAAATTTACTACGTGTTTCACATCAGTTTTACGGTTTGGCAATGGTTAAACGTTTTTTTTCAGCTTATTAATGTGTCGTAAAACTAAATAAAGTTAGAACTGAAATGTTATTAAAGTTCATACAGTTAGTCAGCTTTACTGGATAGGTGTGTATATAAGTAGTTCAGTAAATACTGAAAAGGGAAATTCGTGTTTGATTTGAAAACGAGATTGGAAATGAATATATGGATTTAAAAATGTTGTAACAGATTTTGTTAAATCTCTGGACAGGTTCTTATTGTATGTACTCTGTTCGAATTCTAGTTTTAACCCGTTAAATATTTCCAAATAATATAAAATAAGCAAAGTTTGTAATCAGAATCAACAGAGTGTTTTTTGTTTATAATTTTCACTTTGTTAATTCTTATTTCAATGACGTAAAAAAAAAACATATTTATAAGCTTTGAATCCCATTAAATATTTTCTACCAAACATTGATTTTGGTGTGGGAGGTCAGGAAACCAACTGTGTTTACACAATTGTTTTTCTCTGGTATGTTGATTTAAATTTGTCGCCAGGTTGGATTGCATTAAAAAAAAAATTAAAAAATGACATTATCTTAAAATATGACAAAGGTTAAAATTTTGGTGAAATAGTGAGCATTTGAAAGGTTCTCGTAAACGAACACTACAAATTCTGCTTTTCTCCACAAAAAAAGAGCTCGTCAATACAATAATTAATGTTAAGAAGATTATATAATGGAGGTATGTGCCATAGAATCATACATACATGTATCATAAATATATATATTGATAAAAAATCACATTCCAATAATAATCAATCAATTAATCAATCTGCAAACATTAAATTTTAAATTCGTAATAAAAAAAAATGTTTCAGAGCAATTTATATCAAATGCTAAACCGACGACATTGTCATCGCTGTCACAACATTGTGAGAATGTCATCGCTGACATAAGAAATTTTTCAGACATAAATGGGTTTTGTACTTAAATAGTGAATTGAATTTTGATAGCTTCTCAAAAAAATATCTATTTATAAATATTTCACTGAAAAACTATAAAGAATTTGTCAACAAAACCCACGCATATACCATTTCAAATAATGTCACATTATTTAAAATTGTCACAAAAAAATATCATCTTTTTATGGATTAGCATAGCATAACCGATATTTGAATTTTTTTTTTTTATTTATAAACGAGAAATTTTTTTTGATTCTGTCTGTCTTTATCTTTAAATTCCCAAGGGATGCATAATGCATTTCCTTGTCTAATATTTTATTTATGTATCAATATATTCCTCCTTTGGTGTAAGTTTCATATAAGAATAAGCTCACGCTCTTAATATTGTGAATTTATAAAATATAAAAATATTTATTTATGATTTCTTGTTTTATTTATGTGATAATAAAACGTAAACCGAAAATAATAAATAATATATTCGCAATGAAATATTACATGTTATAAAATTGGGTAATAAGTTTTTTATATGATACGTTGCCACTATTACCTACTACTTAAAATAGGGGAATATAAATATAAATCCCTATTGCCTATACTTATATAAAATTCCATTATTTTACTCTAACCTAGTGGCGGTTCGTGAGATTTATCGATCCTATCAATGTGGGACTATTTAAAAAATTACCCCGGTAAAGGCACCGTTTAAACCTTAAAGGGTTAACTTTTTCTAAAAATAAAAAATTTTAAATTCCTAGTTATTTTATTTCCCAAAAAATACAGAAAATTTAAAATTAAGTCAAAGAAACTATACGAAGATTTTTTTTTCATTTTCTTCCATGAAGATGGAATCAATAATTTTAACGACCCATCACTGTCTAACCCTTCTTTAACACTAGAACTACCAGCCCAGTCATTTTGACGGAGTTCGAAATTTTGCTTCAAAATTATTGAAATTCAAAAGCATTTTTATAGTTATGTTGACTTTCATATATATATATAAAAATACGATTCTTTATGTACATTCAGTTTCAACCCTCCATTCTTATTCCTGTTTTATGTACGAGTATATAGTATATCTGGAAGTATACCTATACATAAAATGTCGATAGTTCTAGTGTTAATATTGATTTACACTAAAAATACAAATTACTTGGAATATTTTATCAAAACTTGATTCTTATATTGTATAGTGAATTTTAATATCTCATGTGACGAATCGGATAAATATTTTCTTATAATTTTACAGTTTAACAGAGAATACTTTATAAAGGAATTGCAAATATTGTGGAAAATTATTGTAGTTCAAGTTTTTTATTTGTGCAATTCACAATTCCCAATACATATGTAAGAACAGAACCTCATTACGGTACATTAAGTCGTACGGAATGTCCTCATTTTCCATTAGGTAAATGTAAAATTATCTCAAAATTGTTCGCAAGAATTCCAAGAATGATATGTATGTGCATTATGCACCCCTATTAAAATATTGAAGAAGAAAAAGAAAGTTCTTCACAACCAGTACGTACATAATAATGTAGGTTAAACATTTTTTTTCGACTAAAGTAACCTGGTACGGTATGATTGAATTAAAATAAGAGCCTAAAATTTTCAGACTCTTAAAAGAGTATGATTGAACGTATTTTAGACAAATTTTGGTCTTAAATATTTAAGACAGTGTAAACGCTGTCTTAAATGACATTTATGATAGAAAAACTACAAATGAAATAAGTTTTTGTATTTTGTGGTTTGATTATCAAAAAGTAAGTATAATTAAATTTTTTTATATATAGATTTTTCAACAAAAATGTATTAAATCAAATTAACCATAGATGAGCTACACATCCGAGATTTCAAACATCAGTAGGGGAATCTACAATAGATCTCTTAGGTCTCAGTGGTGAAGAATCAATAGCCTTACAGACCGCTCCTAACTTAACTTAACCTAAGCTAACGTAAAATTTAAACAAAATACCAAACAAACCAAAGATATTTATAATTTTGACATAAACTTTACATCAATTGACGTTTAATGAGAGACGTTTAATATTTTTTAAGAAACCATTCAATCATACATCAAAAATATGTTGTCTTATCTTATTTATTTAAGAATCAAATTTAAGACAGCATTCAATCATACCGTACCTGCGAACTATTCATAATAAACGAAGTTAAATTATTTCTTCTCTTCTCCCTCTCCAAAACAAGCTGAGCAGAAATCATTCGACATTTTTAATTCGTCATCTTCGAATGATTCCCAATTTTTTTAATATAAAATAAATTGTATTGGTAATCTTAGAATTATCAGATTTTTTGTGATTTTTGATTTCATTTTCAGTAAAATGATGTTAATGCCCTTTATGAGAGATTATAGAGATTTCTTAGAAACCTTTTTGTCTATTTTAATTTCAAATTTTCTTGACGTTTAATTTTAAAAAAAATTTACTTTAAAGAACTTTCCACCTCTTTTTTGAAGCCCCTGTAATTTGATTTTTTTTGTATTTTTTTGTTTGCAAGCCTTATCAATTACCTATTTAAGACGCATTTAGTTTTAACAATCGGTTACTATTTAGCTTCGTAATAAATTTTCATAATTGTAATCACCCTGTATCTTTCATAAAACAGAAAAGTTTTTTTTAGGATAGAATCTACAATATCCAATTATAATATCTAAAAAAAAAAAACTATTGACATTAATTGGCAATCAGCATTAAGCTTTAGAACAACTAATAAAGAAAATACTAACACTAATTCCCAGTTATTTTTACCAAAAACAAAACAAACAAACCTAAAACGATTATTTAACAAACATAACAGTCATTATAATATTTAAGTACCCAGAATTATACTACCAAAATCTTAATTATCCATTAAAATCAAGATTAAAATAGTTGGTTGGTTAATTGTACCAAAATACATTTAGCTGACGGACCAGTATAATACCAAAAACCACTGATCCTTTAAGACGTTTTATTGGTCTATGACCTATAAAAATTATGTTATATGTGATGTTGGATAAAAGCTTACCACTCACATTTAATTCCAAAAACAGTATAAAATAAACTGAAATCTCTGCAACAGCAGAAAATCATTAAACAATTTTATTTGTAACATATCAAGTACAAAACATGTGAGTTACTAATGTACAAAATTCTAAATAATAGAAATATAAATCAACTTTTTGGGTATTGTTTTTTCCGGAACAATGAGAAAAGCGCTCAGAATTTGTTTTTCGTTCTGTTTCTAAAAATAGAAAAACAACAATAAACAATTTCAACCAAGAGTAGAATTATTATTAAAGGAAGTACATATAAGTGCGGTTAAAATTTTGAATTTCACTATGGATCAAAATGTCGACCACATTTTATAGACTATTAAGTACAGTTCCATATTATAAACTATAGTAATACGTTACTACTCCAATAACGATGTTTTACTACTACTACTACTACTACTACTACTACTACTACTACTACTACTACTACTACTACTACTACTATAACTGCAACTACTGAAATCACTATATGGCTACTTAAAAGTTTCAAAACGATTGTTATCAGCTTTAAAATACCACCAAAAACGTTTTCATTCTATAAAAGAAAATTTTTAAAAGTAGAGTAAAACAATTTGTGGGAAACTTTTAACTATGTACTAGGTATATCTTTCTTTATATTCTTTTGTTTATAAATATTTAAGATTTATACTTAACTGTATACAATTCTTGTTAGTTTCAGTATAAATAAAACTTTTAGATTGATGACCTATCTATTTGTCAAAAAATATAACTGATATAGCAGAGTATATTATTATGTGGGTATTCGTGTCACTGGCCGCATATATTTTGTCGATACCAACATTAATTTTAAATGAAGTTGAAGTTGAATGAACATTTTCGCAATAAATATGTATTTTTGATTAGTTATTATCCACTAATATAAATTAAAATTAAAAGAACATTATTCGGAATTTGCAAAAATACTTTATTTGAGTTAGTCACAAATAAAAAATAATATAAAGCAAGCCTGGTGCAGTTAAGGGATTAATGGTCTGATTTAGTGACAATATTAACTTATATTTAACTTTAACTTTTAATTAACTTGCCATATGATATGAAACAAAATTAACGATTTGTCTTAAAATAAGAATTCATTAAAACTGATCGTTTCTTTTCTTTTTTTATTCTCAAAAATTAATTTAATTTCCAGCAATTTTTTTTTAATCAAATAAAAAAATTCTTCCACCTAAATAAGAAAATTCTAGAAATTTTTTTTTTAAGTTAATATTTCCAAAAGTGTAGTAAAGTCAATAATGGCTTACTTAAAAAAAAAATTTTATTTAACGATTTTTCAAGCAATTTTTAAATATTTATATTATTTATATTATTTCCATTAAATATTTTATTATATTTGGACAAGAAAAACTGGGAAAAAAGAAAATCTGGGTGTCTTAACAAACAAAATAGAATATCTTTCATTATGAGTACTAACCTTAGATAATATAACATACAGGATGGATTACATCTTATATCTCGTATGAAAATAAACACGCACACAACATCGGATGCAGCAGTATGGGGAGATGAAAAATCGCCATTTAACTGCTTGCAACCTTCATACAACGAGCCCTAACGAGGCAAACCGACTCTCTTAAATTGTCAATAGAATTTTTATTTTTGAAATAACGGCGGCCATCTTTCTGCTTGCATTTTTTTATTAAATCGTTTTTCTATAATTGGTTACGTCCTGTATAATTATTTGATCTGTAGTACCAACAAGTACAATAAGCTCAACAATTATTTCAATGCACTTTAGTTAGTTAGTCAGTGTGAGTAGAGAAAAATGATATATACACCCAACTCTTTTTGTTTGTTTTTACACGAATTTGAAGTTCACGGTTCAAAAAAAATTTGTTTTTTATAAATTTTTTTTAGGCTAATGCTAGTGCTATCAATTATATTTGAACATTTCTGACCTTAATAAGTGAAAAAAGGTATTTTTATCTATAAATTTTTACCTGTATGAATTATGTATTTTAAGTTTTAATGCCCAATAAAATTGCATGCCATTTGTATGCATATCAGAAATTTTGCAGTTTCCAACACTTTTTTTACACGGTTTTTCGAACTAAATATGTATATTTATTTATTTCATCTTACACGGTTTTCAGATGACATGGAACGTATCCCCCATATTACTATAGGGAACGTATATTTTTTTACACGGATTTCTGAGGAACGCATCTATCGTGTAAAAAAAGAGTTGGATGTAACTTTATTCCACTTGCTTACGATTAGTACTCGATAAAATTTAGTTAGATATTACTGAAAGAAATGCAATAATTTATTTCTTAGGAGTTAATTTAAAATATGGTTTTATTATAAAAATGTAATTAAATATAAATTTTTTCGCGTAACCCATTTTGAAGACTGTTTTAAATAAATAAATAATAATTAAGTAGTAGTACCTTCTCGAAACAACTCATCAGGATTTTTCTATAATGCAACAACGTAAAGATAAAGAAAAACAATATAGCTCAGTAGTGCGATGATTTAAAACACAAAATCCCATTTGAATATTATATTCCTCTGTCCTCACCAATAACAACAAAAATCGTGCCAAAAAACATAATTCACTTGAAATATTTTCTAGGTTTGTGATAAATTTCATAACGAATTCAATAAACTCACCATAAAATACATTTATGAAGGATATAAAAATACCGAACCAAACTTTTGATTGAATATAAAAATAATCGACCATCCAGATTGTCCACCTTTTACTATATTTATGTAGTATCGTTTTTCATCATTTATTCACGCAAGGAAAAATTGCCTGTTATATACAAATACATAACGAATATATGTATGTATACGAAAAATATAATGTACGAAGGTAAGTTAACTTCCAAAAAGTCTAAGACAATAATAGAAAACAAAACAGAAAAAACTTATTTATGCCGTACTGAACAATACATAGCCCCATCTTCATAAGTAGGTACGCACATCGAATTCAATATGGATCGATTCAATTGCCATAGGTATTGGTATAGAATAGTATGGTATGTGACTGGCCTAAAGCAATACTGCGTAATTCGGGAGCAATGGACCGTAAATTTCCGTCTAATAATGTTATGTTCGAGAAGAGAAAAACAGTCGAACGAAGGTTATATAAAAAGTTGGTGTTCGCTACATACCACCTACCACCACACTCTCCACCAAATCCCTCTCACCCCCACCAACACCTTCCACGGCAAAATATTTACTTTAATGAAAATATACCGAAATAATTGAAGTACGATGTACTTACTGACGCTATTCAGCATAGAGGTAGTGTATAGTGGGAATATTTATTAATAGGTAAGTACCAATATGAATAGAAAATATATTTTCCGCATAAATCCAAAAATAAAAATCAAATTTTTTGTTGGAATTTATGACGATTTAGATATTATTAAAATGAAAAACGTGTGGTAAATAAATTTTCTATGTATTGACGGAATCAATGAAGAATAATTTTTTTTTTTTTTTATGAAGAATGACATTTCATTTGATTGTCCTGTTGTTAAGGTAATGGAAAAAATGTGAAAATGACAGAAAAGTAGATTAAACGAAATTACGTTAAAAAAAAAACTTTGTGAAAAATTATGAGTCTATAGAGATTGTTAAGCGGATTATTGATCCAATTCATCCACGGACAAATTAAAAATATTTTTGATTTTTAACCATATGGACTTGTTTTACGTAACAAAATAATTTTGTTAGCATTTTGTAAGTAGATTAAGCCACCAATAAAATTTGGTTAATGTAAAGGAAGGCTGCATATGTATACCTATATAATGCGGTTGTGATTGATTTTTCCACTGTTGTCTATATATTTGAGTCTAAAGTGTATTAATTAATTATGGAAAAGCCCATAACCATAATATAATTAACAATGCAAAGTTAACACATATTTAATGTTACAAACAATGACCTAGATCTGAACAAATTCTGATCTGATTCCCAAATGAGGGGTCACCACCCAATTTGGGGTCGCATACAACTAAAATTGGGTCGCGTAAAATTAAAAATGTGAATGCATTTTTCAAATATTAAAATTATCTAAACTCCTTTTAACAATAAGTGATTATCAATGTCTGCTCTAGAACTGAGCTTTTCCTACAGCAGTTATTCTGTAGTGTAAACCATGCTTCAAAACATTTGGCATTTTACATTCAAACATTAGGCCACGAAATTAATATGATTTGAAAATTGAGTTGCATAGAAAAAGGGTTGGGAGTCGCTGTTCTAATGCACAATTGCACAATCATCATATATTATAGACATGAAAATTCACATACATTTTACTGGACTAAAAAGACAAATTGTTTGGAATCCTCGTTAATGAGTTAAAATCAATTCATCTGAAAACACATTCACTCTGGCAAATATATATAACTCTAGTTGGATGTTCCTACTTCAATCAAAAAAAGTATTTTTCTTCTTTTTACCATTAAATCGATTCTTCGAGCTGCGTTGAAACCTCCTGAATTTTAAATGCTATTTTTTAGAATATTCCATTCTTAAATAAGAAAATTATACGACGTCTTGGACATTCTTTTTTCATCTTGTATTTTTAATGGTTCCTTGACAGTAGAAAAAAAAATCTTTTTTTATTGTTGTTGTTATCTCCTATGGCTGAAAAGAAAATAAATATCCACAAAATTAATCAAACAATATTACTTTTAAGACTTTTTGTCAACAAAATTACGGCATCGCTTTCATTATTTATGGTGAGTGTGATGGTTTACTTCTAAAGTACACATTGTTGTACCCGATAAAATTAATGAAAGAGTTTCCAAATGCAAAACGTATGGAAAACCGTTGACTTAAAATAAACAGAAATTGTTGATCCATGTTAAAATCAATTTGGTATTCTTCAAATTACATGGGAAGTTTTCCGAAATTTTACGTAATTTTCCTTGAGTTTATAGTGACATTGATTAAGGATTCTTAAAATAGGCTTATTTTAATTTGTAAATAGCAAGCACCGAATTGTCCCGCAAATTGTTCATCTATATATAACACATTGTTTGAATTTAACCATTTTGAATATTGAATTTAAAAATTAAATAAATAACATTTTTTAATTATAGTGTATAAAATCCACATTTATTTATTCTAAAACAATAAATGATATGAGAGAACCAAAACAGAACAGCAGAAATTTTATTGCCAAAAAATGACTCACAAAGTGAAAAAATTGTAAATTATTACTTGTTAATTGATTGTATTTCAATAAAATTCGAAAATTTTACCCAATTAACATTTACTATCTCATATAGCATCTACCTATAAATATACAGTGATACAAAGTATTATTTGTACATGAGTGATTCCCTCTGGAACGAGAGATCGCGGGTTTAGTTTTTTTCTCTGATATGTTGATTTGAATTTGAGGTCAGGTGGTTGGATTGCACTTATCTCTAAAAATGGCAATGCTTAAAAATAACGTTGAAATTGCGAGCATTTGTAAGGTTTCCGTAAAAAGAACACC
>JANSTT010008778.1:0-75452 GCA_026745375.1 Platyura marginata | reverse complement strand
TTGACCAGAGACTCCATTTCTTTATTAAAAAAAAGTCTGTCTAATTGTAAAATGCCTAATTCGAAAAAAAATCAGGAATTCATAAATGGTTTAGCATTGAATTGACTTTAGATTTTGGAGCATCTTTAATTATGGAGTTTTTTTGGGGGGAGGTTTTGATGGAAACGTTAAATTCCTTCTTTGAATGAATTTTCGTACAATGCCCATAACTTCGTATTAAAATTTCTTTCTTCTTGGCAAAACACTTTTTCAAACCAGTGAAATTTCAATTAATTTAATAAAAATTAGTTAACTGGACTAGATTGGTTAGATCAGGGGTCGGCATCGTATGGCTCGTGGGCCTGATCCGTCCCGCTTGTCTCTACATACGTACCTGGGACTGGTAGAACAAAAAGAATGCCAGTATGAATTTGATTCAGATCGTAGTCATTTATAGTTGTAAAGAACATTCATGTATTGGTGTATCTTCCTTTTTTATACCCGTATGATGTTAATCAAGGGTATTATAACTTTGGTACGGAGTTTGTAACGAAATACCGTTATGGCGCTGCAATCAATTTTATGTCATTTCTAGGGTCTTTAATCATTTGTATTTAATTTACCCAATTATATTTATTGTACAGACAAAATAGACACGTACAAAGTTGCAAATAATAAACAAGTAAGCATACGGGTATGTTATAATCGGCGTAGCCAATTATTCCTTCTTTACTGGTTTTTTATTAAAACGTTCCACCCTATCGACCGATGATCTAAATATTATTTTTTTTTTTGTGATCAAGATACTCGAGCTGTTGAGGAATATTATTAAAAATAACAAATTTGTAAAAAATGAATTCTAATAAATTGAAGAAACTTAAAAATTCGACTTTAACTTTCTGTATAAATCCAATTCCAGTCAAAGATCAACAAGAATTACGGTCGATAGGACAATAAGCTGTTTTCTAAAAAAAAATCTAATCACCAAGAATCATCCATAGAGATTATGGAGTTTTCATTTGGAACATTAGGTACTTAAAAAATTTAATCGATATCGATGATGATGATGATGATGATGATATCGAAAAACATTCCCTTGTCGTCCAATAGCTAGTAACTCCATCTGTGAATTACAATTAATATTGCAGTACGAAGTTTTGCCGATAAATTTCCGGATATCAGTTAATAATAATTTGCATACGAACGTATTGTGTAGAATTAATTGAACCGAATATTAATTTCAAGGACTTCATTTGTATCGTTCATTCGTTTCATTTAACGATTCATATCAAACAAAACATCCGGTGCGGTTATTTTTCTGTTTCTTTTTTTGTTGTTGTTGTTGTTTTGTTTCATTTAAAATCTTATAAGAGAGACATGACATTGTCTTTCTGCCAGGTAGGTACACATGCGTCCGAGGTACATATATGTAGGTAAAAGGTAAGTATTCACCCAGTCTTATAGTTGTCTCTGATTGAATGTTACTATCCAAACAAGATAAGTGCGTAAGGTTTTTAATTAAAATGCGTAAAGAAACTGGTCTTAATCATGAAACACGTTTGCGCTATACTCTCGGCCTTAAATTATTTCGCAAAGACAATGAAACATTAAAGTTAACGAGACTTTTGCTTACTCGCTGTTAGATTTATACGACAATTTAATTATTTTCTAAATGGAGAGCAAATACTTAGTAGGTATATTATTTAAATGAGTTGATATCTGCTGAAATGAGTCACCCAGAAAATTTCTTATACTATAACCAAATGGTATTTTATTTCTTTTTGTGTATTATAATACAAA
The DNA here is from genome assembly GCA_026745375.1 of Platyura marginata. Taxonomy (NCBI): domain Eukaryota; kingdom Metazoa; phylum Arthropoda; class Insecta; order Diptera; family Keroplatidae; genus Platyura; species Platyura marginata. The sequence continues at coordinate 73,673 of JANSTT010008778.1, read as the reverse complement.
TTGAGCATCTTGGTGAGGTTTATTTATGTATAATTCAAGATATCAGTTTTTTTTTTTTAAACTGAAAATGTCAATTGTCGTCCTTGTATAATATTCAATACTATAAAGATACACGTTTCCAAAAAGACACTCACTTAATTATTATAAGCAATCTGAACAACACACACTATGAAAATTATAATGATTTGGTTAAAATGACTATAAATAGATGATCAGATTCACAATATACTTATAGTATGTAGAAATGATCAAATAAGATAATCGGCTTATCAGATTGTATTGTAATGATTTTTAACAAGAGACTTTATATAGTAAGTCCCAAGAGTTTTTCGTTATTTATTTAAAAATATTTTCGATATTGAGGTCACTTACCATTTATTCAGGAATTCATAGATTTATTTTATTACTTGCACGGATTATTGTATGACAGCGTTTTCTAAACAACAATCTACGGAACTCGAGTTATTTTGCTGGTATCCTAACTCTTGTTTTGTGAGACAAATAATTTGAAAAATTTATATGTTAGAATCAACTGTCAACCATTATCAGAGAAAATGGCATAGAAGTTGAATGGTACTCGTAAGTCTGGAACCAATATAAAGAAAAAAGTCTCAAGTCTTAAACATTTTCAATGGGAATTCCAAAGGAATTTTTAAATATATCAATCAAAATGGCTTGTGGAATGTCAAAGGTTAAAAATGATAATTTCTATTCTATTTTCCAAATCGGAATTAGTAGTTGAATTATTTCAATGAACAACTTTTGTCCCAATAAAGAAACGGATATTCTCTACAATTCTATTAAATAGTCAAATACATTGAATTGGAAATATCTGGAGTTACCCATTAATCGGAGTGATATATCTATTCGTATATTTACAGTAGAGATCGACCGCCTTGCAAGAAATATTCACACATTTTGACTATTGACTATAAAGCGTTTTTGTTTTCCTTAAATGTAGTAAAATGTAGTAAAATGTTGCATTTAAGAATGATGCAACAGAAAGGACCTTCTTGTTGAATCTGTTTGCTATAACAGAATTCCTGTCACTCTAACTCTACATAGTTTCTATTCAATTTAAGGTAGCTAGTAGATGTATAGAACTAATGAGTTCTATGCATAAAATTGATTATCCACAAACAAAAAATTGTAAAATATTTTTACTTGTACGTATGTAGATAAATAACGTGGTTAAATGAATACATCTTTTATAAGTTAATGCTAATGTTACCTTAATGAAAATATTCAATTTATTTTTTTCTTTAAGCTCTACCTTAAGAAAATGCCTTGTACAAATTAAATAGATCCTCATCAAACTATTTTACAACACTGTACACTTATATCTATCTACTAGTAAGTGTTTGTGTGCGTAGTGTATCTACTTATGTACAACTAAAACAATTCAAAATTCCAATGTTTCCTCTTTTATGTAAATACTTACATTAAAATGAAATATCTGAGACCGATTTAAATGGAATGATAAAACTAAAAACAATGCAAATATTTTAAAAATTTTCAATTTTAAATTACTCGGGAGAATTTCTGCACACGGTCTCACCACTATAAGTCTCCCATGTCCAAGCTAAAAATTAAGTTGATTCAATATGCATTGCTTAATACACATAAAATAATTGAATAATGTATGAATTACAAGTAGGTAAACAATATAAGATGTCAGCCGTCAGCGCATGTACAGTACATACAATATGCGCAACAATAATTACAGAAAATATTTATTAGACCATTATCTTGAATTTGTATATAATTCAAATAAACTACCATCTTTTATTTAGATTCTACCTCAATTCAACCCTATCCGTATATTGATTTGCCTCTCTATAAGTCTGTAGTCTAAACAAAACTTAATTTTCTATCGGTCCTCATTGTCTTGTAGATAATTTCAGAATTAGATTGACCACTATGAATATTTTAGCCAAATACAATAATCTCTACAATAAACTGGACAATGCTTTGATGTTCCATTTGTCGACTGGACATTTTCACATTTTTTCTATTATCAGTTAACTTTGCTGATAGAGAAAAGAAAAAATTTAATTTTGTTGAAATATTTACAAACAAATGTTTTTGAATTCTAAAAATTTATCTTAAGATGTTTAATAACAAATCCTTGTTTCTTTAATTTTAAATGAGGATTAATCTGGGAATAATCTAAGTATAAATTATCGATCGATTTACATATCTATGAAAATAATCGAAAAATATGATCTAAAGATAAAGAATTTTCTAAATTCGCAATAAGAATTGTTGAAAAATAAAATTAAGAACTTAGATGTTCTATGGATAATTGTGTTTATTTAAAATTCTAGCATTTATTCATTCGGCAGTTATTAGACATTTTTGTTACCTACCTCAATGAAGCTTAGTGTGAAAGTTAATTATAAATAAATTAAGTTCGTTTATTGCATGTTTATGCAGCAATATTATAGGGTTGCCTACTTTTTGGCGTTTTTGTAATTACACCACAATACATTATACAGTTAGACTAAAATATTCAACAAAAGTAAAAGTTTAAAATTAACGACGTTATTGGTTAATCATATTTTGTGTCTAAATGTCTATCATTTGCGCAAAAAACAAATTCTAAAAATAAATTAATTCATGTCCAATAAAAAAAATAATTGATGGAAGCATTAGTGTTGTCCTGACACCCTTTTTAAATTAGTCACTATAAATTTGAAATAGACCGATATTTTATTTAACAATCAGTTCGACACGTTAATTAAAACCTCACTAACCGGCATCTGGGGGTATCCAATCACCCCATAATTGATAATAACGATTACTAAAACTAACAGTTTTGTGTGGTTTTTACTGAACGAAGGGAAGGGAAGATTTTTCCAATTTTCAATATTGAAGTTCTCGCGGCACTAAAATCGTCTATCGTTTAAAGTATCTCGACGCCGTTACAATAAATAATGTGGGGTGCGTAAAGACCTCAGTTGTCGGTTAACGTGGTTTTCGACTTTGAACTACTATTACTCAACTCTACTGATCTAATTTTAATAATTTTTTTCTATGGGGTACACGAAAACCCCTCGCGGCAGTATAAAGCTTTTAATGAAACAAAACATGCTCAATCATTATTTTATAATAGGAGTTTTGGGTTATAAGGTCAAAGATTGTATTAAACAAGGTCTATTTAATGTCGGAAAGAAGAAAAAAAACCATAGACAGCATAAAACGTCATTCAGATACATGAAATATATTTTAAAAACCGTCTAATTGACAATTAGATGAGACATTGCGTGAACTGTAACCGATCAATCATGACATAAATATTGTTTGATATGACAACACTAATTTGGCTCGTGCAGACATTTTATTGGTGCGATTGTTATTACGGCAATGTAGGTTCTCGATACAAATATATATAATTGGATTATTGTATGGTTTAAATGTTAGATTAAGACCTTGCCTTTTAGGTACCTTACCTACTACAGTACTACCTAATGTAATTTAGAGTTAGTGAAAGTGATATTATTTTTTTGTTGGAAGATCGATTACTTTGTAGTTTATTATAATTTATCATTTAATTGCTATTAGTTAGGTACACAATTTACCGTCAATTTAAAAAAAAATGGTTTAGAGGGAGTTGATTTCAACTTGAGATTTTGTATTACTTTTAAGAAGAATACTGAGCACCTATTGCATTTTTTTTTTAATTTAATTTATTTAAAATTTTAAACGTTTCTGTCGATATCAACCGAATAGGTCGAACCGAATAGGTTGGAAATTTAGTCAAAAATTATGTCTATCCTCATAAAACACATGTTAGTTATATGCAAATTATGCCCCAATGAAATATATAAATATGCCCGTTGGACTACATATTATTCAAATTGGATAGCATACAATTGCACATTAACGTTTTATAGTATGCACTCCAATACTAAACGAATTAGTAAATTATATATTACCAAATGTAATGTATACGTAACAATTTTTGTCGATTCGAAGAAATAACAAATTAGAGGTTGTGCAAATGTGCATGTGCATGTGCAATGTGCAATTGAGGAAATACTCTCTGATACCTATACAAAATGTATACAAAATCCGAATGTCAATAACCTAACCAAATACGAACATTCAAAAGAGATTTAATTTCATTTGTGGAGCATACTTTTTGTGTACACAATTAATGGAAGGAATTCATGGTTCGTATTTACTCGTATTTATGATTGTTTTCTTTAATCAAATCAAAGATTTCGACTGGTTTTCTTATTTTTTTATTTTATTTTTTTTTGTTTTTTTGCTTTATAATGTGCGTTTTGTATCACGTTGATCATCTGGGAACTTAGGTTAGGATCTCATATATCCAATCAATAAAGAAAAACGAAAATAATAACTTCTGCGTGTTTAAAAAAGGTAGACAGAAATCGCATAAATTGTGCACACACAACGGAAATTATTTTTTTACAGGTAGGTACCATGCATTTTGCGTAACATTTCATGCACATTTTTCGTATTTTGTAAGAGATTTTTTTGGTTTTTTCAATTTTTGTACAATACATAAATCTTTTAGCTTCCTTAATAACCGACCATTATGAAGAGCTTAGCGTTTTATTTTTATTTTTATTTTTTTTTTTAATTTGGATAATTTTACGATAAAAGCAGTTAGGTTTACTGACCTTGAGCTTACGGTTGTTAAATGGAATGTACGCCTCTCTGTTAGGTGTATCATTTACAATTTTTCCTCTTCATTTAGAAATTATAGATATTTAGGCGATCGTTAATCTTTCATCTACCTTAAGACATTTTCAATAATATTAAGATTAGAAAAAAAATTGTTCTCCGAACACTATGGTCCCGTAGTTTAGGACATAAGAATTTTTTAAGAATTTGTATTGAAAATTGAAGGGATATGCAGGGGAATTTTGCCTATTAATTATTTTCCATATTAACAGTAATTAATAAATTTTAGATTTTATTTAATAGTCTTCAAAGTGAAAGAAATCAGCTGGTAACCTTTTGACTTTTGAGTAATACAATTCCGTTTCAATAATACAATCTTTAATTGATACATATTTATCTATATATTACGTAAATTGTTACTTATACAACATAAGTACATAAATAAGTATCTGTTAGTAATAACAATGTGCCGGTACTCCTGCGATACTGTACGTGACTACTTATTTTCTATTTTTCTTTCACTAAATTATGAATTGCTCGGGTAGGATAGAAATATATATTTAACTTAATTCAATTCAATGTTAGGGCAGATTAAGTACAGTATTTTTCAGTCGTCTTTTGCTTTTTGAACAAGCAAAAAGTAAAAAAAAGTTTGTGCGTCCAGCAATTAATTAATATTAGATTGCTACAGTGCATATAAGTAATAATTCTAAATACTTAGATCTCAACCAGATACGGCTGATTTTGGCTTAGCCCAACATCGACGCAGCTTAAAATTGAAATTTTTAATCTCATGGTTTTATCAAATTAATTTTCGCTTCCACATCTAGTATATTTATATGGATTGTATATGAAATATAATAGTGGAAGCTTGTGTTTTATATTACCTTTCGAAAGGTGATTTTCCGAGCAGGCACGGACATTTTTTTTTTACTTGAAATGATGGATATGTAGATGCTATTATTAGATCTTTTAATGTAAATGGAAAAATCGTTCCATCTTACGACTTTACCAAAAATTATCAAGCCCCACTATACAATACATGATCACTTTCGTTAAAAAACGCAAGCTTTGTCACAGTGATCGTATGCATTGTCATTCATTTCTAATCTAACTTGAGTGTCACCGATTACGTCACGACAGCGACATTTTAACTAGGGCATAAGGAAAGTATAGCTAATGTCAATCATTAACAAGAGATTTTCTTAAGTTAGAGTGCAATAATATAGATATTGTCATTCAACTAGAGGATTTCTTATAACATCCATACGTTTTGAAATGACACCTCGCATATCGTAAATAATATTAGGCAAATGATTTTTTGCATAGACTTTTTTATATCTGACTACTATAAAATGGCCCTTTCCTTACATTTTCTATATCAATTTAGAAAAATGTTTCCCATTCCATACAAATTTATTAAATATTCAAGTACCGTAATTAGTATTATCCTAAACTTGTACAAAGTTGCAATTAATACATGCACGTCTTCATTGTTGCAATTTTAAATAGCAAATTATTGGTTGTTTTCAATTTTCCTCTATGAAAATATAAAATTTTAATGGAATTTTAAATTGGCCGAGCTAGTACGAGATCTACATATATAAAGAAGTATTACCCTCCTTTTCTACTTTAAAGTATACTGTCTAGGCTTAGGTGTTTGTTAAATTTGATTGTGTAGTGTAGTAAATTAGAAGAAAATTTGTGTTACCAGCATCTCCTGAATTTGTTATTCTACAAAATTTAGTATTTAATTCTTAAACAAAATAATATAGCGATATTTTTTCAAATTTTCCAAGGAAAAAGCAAGATACAAAATTCTTACCAGAATAGGTTATTTCCCATCATTCGTCGAATATTACATGAAAGACAATTCTCTTCGAAGTGTGTTTCATCAGTTCGATTGATTGTGCGGATGTTTCCAAATTTTTATTTGTTCACTAAAATGTATCTATAAACGTTATTTATATGAAGTACAAATTAATTTATTCCCTTTTTCATATACATAATTGAGATCCTTTCATTATAATCAAAGTTTCTAGCAATTTCACAAAGCCACCACACAATTTTTCTATTTAAATTGAAATTGTTCAATATGGAGCCCCGTGAATTGTACCATTTTTTATTTTTTAAATGGTTCGATATTTTGATTGGTAAAATTTGCGGTGTAAGTTATATTGATGCTAATGGAAGACCAAAACTTAAAGCCTATTTATGGATTGGAATTATAACTACATATACTATTTGCAATCTGTACACTATTTTATCTTATGACTGGAACACAAAGTTTGAATGTTTGTCTATACAAGGAGTTGCTATTCAGGTATTATTATTGTTTTTATGGATTATATAGTGCTGGGTGTTTCCATTGAAATCTTTTTAATTTTTACACAGTGATAGCAAGACATTATTCTGAACAAACGATTGTATTTCCACACACAAATACATCTAACATAACTGTTACCATGTAGAAGTAGAATACCTTAAAATAGTCAAATTTCAGATCATTTAATTTTTGGGAAGGGTTTGCTGTTTGAATTTTAAAAAGCTGAACGTATGATTCTAACTCATTTATTTTGAACTAAATGTTAGATCATAAGGCAGAGATGATAATGGATTAACAATATATATTCTGGTAGATTTTCGAAATTTTATTTTTACTGGAGAAGTTTTCGGATATTAAAAGTCTCAGTGAAAATATAAATATCGATGGTTGTATGACAAAAAAACTCGTTTTTTACATTTTCATATGTAATTTTCAATTTATTACTTACTAAGAAAAATTAAATTTAAAATGCATTATCTCATTGACTGCAATGTGAAAAGTATATAAAAAAAAAGCCTGATAACTCGAAAACATGAAAATGTAGATAGTGAGTTTTACCTCTACATAGACGAAATCTGGTAATTTGGGATATTTTACACTATCTGGCAACACTTTTTTACTAAACTTTACGCGGCCCCTATCATCATTTGACAAATAGCCATCGATATATTGTTGCTTAATTGAATGCAAATAATTCCCAATGAAAACGCATTACATTTTATGCTACGTCACTAAAATACTTTAAAAAAACATTTCAAAAACTACTGTGATTACCTAATAAAGATACAAGAAGGTGTGTCATGTAGTACAAAAATAATTAAAAAGGTTGAAATTAAACACCCTGTATTTATACATACAATTACATGAAAATATAAATTTTCTTTCCACATATATAGGGTCTAGTAAAGTACTACTCATTTGTCATTCACAGGAGTGAAATTAGAGAAAATGTTATGTTTTTGGACCATGTTTACAACGTTAATATTACATTTAGTGACAATTACAATTGTTTAAAAAAATATATTAACATTACGTCGATCGTTATTAAAGGCGGTATTGTTATATACACTATTGTTGCGTTAGCCTATTTTCTAATGCCTTTGTTGGTGTATGCTATGACGGGAAATGTAACATTAATGCTGCCAGGACAAATACCTGGAATTGACCAAAATACTATTTATGGCTATGTCGTGTTAACTATTTTCGATATTCTATGTATATTAATTGCATTATGTGGAACTTGTGGTGTTGATTTGATGTTTGCATCATTTGCAATTAATGCATATTCATTATCATCGTTATTTGAAAATTATTTTAAGAAATTCAACAATTTGCTGAGAAAGAAGAAAAAATGTGTGAACATTGAGAATCTCATGCTAAAGAATTTAATTCTAATGCATCAGGATTATATTTAGTAAGTTGTACTAAAAATATTGCTAAAAACGCACACCACCACATTCTACATTTTTATTGTTAAATTGATTCTCTAAAAAAATTATATTTACTAATCGAGTAACAGTTATTCACCCATACATATGTACACACAAAAAAAAGATTTTTGTTATGTTTAATTTTTTTTTTTGACTTTATCTTTTTTATAGCTACATGAAGAATTTTCAAAATACGTATTTTGTAATATGTGCTTGTCAAATTTCAACCGGAATGTTTGCACTCTGTCTAACAATATTCTTAATAATGAAGGTATGTTAAAGACTGCGATGTTAATATAGAAATTATCTTATCCGTAGTGAATTGTTGTGGTAGAAAAATCAAAGAAAAATGTTTTAAACTTACATTTTCAGATGAACTGGTTACTGAGTTATTTTCTATTTGCTGCAACAATGTTTCAAATATTATGTTTTTCTGTTGTTGGAACAATAGTAGAAATTCTAGTAACAAAACAATAATTAATTATAAAATTGAACTCGTAACTTGATTTGATTTTAGAGTGACAATATAAATAAAACTATTGCTAATTGCAATTGGGATTTATTATCACCATCTCAACGAAAATTGGTTGTGTTTATGATTAAAAAATCGCAAACTCCTAATTTGTTGACAATTGCTGGTTTTATACCGTTGAATGTATCCACATATGTTACAGTTCGTATTTTATTTTTTTTTTTTAATTATTAATTCCACAGGGTGTCGCACCTTCACACATTAGATACATTTGTTATTGATCAATTGCTCTTAGATTAGTGGTTTAAGTACGCAAAGGATATTAGAACCTTTTTCATTTCACAAACATTTTAAAATATGAGTGCCGAAAATCGTTTCACATTTTTTGAAGTGGTAGAAATTGGCCGTCGACATCATATTTTGACATTTATTTTGTGGTTGCAACTATGATGTTTTGGTGATGCCATTTATAGTTGTAGTGTAGTTGTAGTGTAGGTGTAGTGTAGTGTAGTTGTAGTGTAATTGTAGTGTAGTTATAGATTTAGACTGCTGATCCGATAAAATTGATAACTTATTTATAGGGAAAGGGAACTTACACATAGAGTTATTAGTCAACTATTGATTCATTTTTTTCTTCTTAAAAGTTTACAAAAGAACATTGTTTGTACATTAATTGTTTTAGATCAATTATTGAATTTATTCTTTTTTTTATTTATAGATAATGAAAACTGTCTACACGTATGCAATGATGTTGATCGAGTTTATTGAATAATGGAGTTTGTTGAATACATGTTTAAAATAAAGTAAAAAATACAACAATACTGTGGTATAATTTTTTGTTGTAATTGATGACACATAATGTAGAAAAAATTATGTACACTAATAAATTTTTAATTCAAAATTACATCTTTAAATAAGAATTCGATTAGGTTATTGTGGTGTCCTGGCCTGGAGAGAAGAAGTCCTTGCCTTAGGATTAGATGAAAAATATTTTACTGTCTTCTTGATTTAACACAATCTAAATATACATTGTAAAAAAAAACATTCTATTATTAAATCTACCAACAGTTTATTCTGCCTTAACTTAAGAAGTCATCAAAAACAATTAACGAATTCTTGGATTAGTGCCGGTTATTAAACAATTAACGTTAACCTAGAATCATAGAGTGTAATATCCCTTTCCCGTCGAACTTGCAGTGTAATCCACTAACTATTCGAAACTATGCTCATTTATAGTGGAGACAATTATTATTTTCATAAGGAAGAAATTTGTGGGTGCCTGCTACTGAACTAATTATTTAATTTGTTTGTAAAAGGCGAAGTCAGTATCATGGAGCAAGTGAAATAAAACAAGTTACAAGGTACATAATAAGTTTCACTTTAATTCTTCACTAATAGATTTAACTCTAATCCATAAATTGAATTAGAAACATAGTAAAGGAGTATACTCTTTTCATAACCTACATATAACATATACATGAGTAAATAAAATTATTTTTAATTAAATTTATAAACTATTTTCCAACTTACTGATACAAATGTGTTCACATTTAATGGCAATATTCCTCCTACTGTTAGTAAATTGGGCGCTTGTGCTCGACAAATCATATTCAAAACTAGAATTTGCATAGACGGTCGCAACATCCACCAATTGCTTTCGAAAAGAATATTTAGTATTTTGGTGTGCTTTAGATAAAACAGAAACATTTAGCCAAAGAACGATTTTAATGTATACACTAGTGGGCAAAAACAACACATCATATTCGATTTTATTCGTTTTTATAACTTTTAAGAATAATATATAATTGTTTTTAGATTTGTAAAATTAATGTTAAGCTATGAGATCTTCGTAATATACTCACCATAACTTCAATTACAGTTCCAACAATACAAAAACTTAGAAGCTGAAAAAATGTTGCCAATAAAATGAAATAGGCTGGAAACCAATCCATCTTCAAAAGAGAAGCTTTACTTGATATTTCCGATTATATAAAATTTAAATTTATTAATTACTGTTAAAATAGCAAATATTAATAGGCACATCGCAATCATAGCGGTTCCGATTTGACAAAAGCAAATAAGAAAGAAGATCTCTTGTAGATTTTTTAAATATCTAAAAATAAAGAAGAAAAATAATGTAGTCGAAATATTCTATTTCATTTACTACATGCTACATGTGAATTTATAGTATAGAGTAATGTTTAAAAAAAAAATTAAAATTAAGAAAACCGTTAAAAGGCAACGTAACTTCCACACGGTCCTGAATTTACCCTTTGCCTGACTGGATTGTACAATATAACTGATCAGTAGATCGAGAAGTGAACCTTCCGTCAAAGTAGACTTTAAAGACCCTGTTTTCTATAACATATGTCGATAATATTCGTCTTAATTGCATCCGGCTTGCAAATTTCTAGTGCATGATTGTCAAGTGTCGCGTACTTAAATTCCCATTCATATAGTCCAAATTTATTGAATATTTATCATCGAACTATAATGGAATGGGATAAGAAAGAAGGACAGAAAGTTGCTGCAGGTAATCTATAACCTAAAAGTGCATTCCACCATTATACTTTACATAATTTTTTAATGAAAGAGGCATAGTATTAGTTCGGAATTTATTCCATCCTATGGGGAAATGTAAAAAAATACTTCAAAAGACTTACTTGGAAAAATCCGAATGCATCAGTAGCAGATTTCTCAATCGTTTGTGCACTAAAGTATCGTTGCAAATATCTTCACAGAGCATTGCATCAAAATCATTGTAACCATTTCGAAATAATTGCGACAGTATTAATCCATGAATGGCAAATGTTACAAATGATAAATCAACTCCACATGTTCCAAAAATAGCAATTAATAATATTAGTACATGGAATATTGTAATTTTAATAAAATCTTCAACTTTTGTTACATCTAGTCCGGGAATATAGGCTGGTAGTATAGTCGTTACTTGGCCAGTTTTTAAATATGATATAATCGGCATAATGAAAAATGATGATATCGTTACAGTGTATATTACTATTCCAATTTTTACTATCATCATTATTGCTGAAGCGTACTGCTTTAGTATTTTATAATTAGCACTGACAATAGAGTTTGATTTATAAACTCTGCCCAAGAATAAATAATTTTCCCTTAATTTCTTGCAGTTAATCACATAGGAATAGTATTTGACTAGCCCCTGTTCAATTAAATTAGATTTAATGTTATTTTATTTATACATTTTTTTAAATAATGTACAGTGGTACAAAAAATTCTTCGTACACCACTTTTATTAATATGTAGAAAAAATAGAACACAATTTCCAAAACCTAAAATTTTTTGACACCGTTTAACGGAATATTCATATTAATTCACGTTCTTAATGCTTTTCAAAAAAATCACGCACGGCTGTTTAAAAGCATTTGTTATTAATAAGATTATTCAAAATTCATTATTCAAAATATATTAATAAAAGTGGTTTACAAATTACTGTACGTACTTGAATAGCCATTCCGACTGTACATAGGCATTGTATTTGTGTCTGCCAATCAAAAATCATTATCGTATAAAGGGATACTATCATATAGGATGAAATAATTCCAACCCAAATGAATGTTAAAAATGATGGTTTACATTCTGGTGTATAGAAGTGTATAGCGCAAATACGGCCAATTATATAAAACCATTTGTTAAATATTATTTCATACATATCGCAAGGTGTCATCTCAAAACATATATTCTGTCACCAAGTTAAAGTAATCTATATTGTTAGAAATGTTACACTCTAATGGTCAATGATAGACATTAGGAATATCTTACTTTATAGTTTATACCCCCTATAGCCTAATACTTTACGAAAGGTAATATAAAACAAAAGCTTCCACTATTATATTTCATATACAATCCATATAAATATACTAGATGTGGAAGCGAAAATTAATTTTATAAAACCATGAGATTAAAAATTTCAATTTTAAGCTGCGTCGATGTTGGGCTAAGCCAAAATCAGCCGTATCTGGTTGAGATCTAAGTATTTAGAATTATTACTTATATGCACTGTAGCAATCTAATATTAATTAATTGCTGGACGCACAAACTTTTTTTTACTTTTTGCTTGTTCAAAAAGCAAAAGACGACTGAAAAATACTGTACTTAATCTGCCCTAACATTGAATTGAATTAAGTTAAATATATATTTCTATCCTACCCGAGCAATTCATAATTTAGTGAAAGAAAAATAGAAAATTAGTAGTCACGTACAGTATCGTTATTACTAACAGATACTTATTTATGTACTTATGTGGTATACGTAACAATTTATATCCTATTAAAATGGCGCAACGTACATATCGCTAACCGGCCTCTATAGTGGCACAACTCAAAAATTGCCAAATTCGTACTTATCTTTGTCTATAAATCTTAATTTTATGCGCTATCTTGCAACAATACGTTGATACGTTGATAAGGATAATGATACAACAATACAATTACAAAATCTCAATTATCTCTTAAACATTTTTTTTTTAGTTGTACCACTATAGAAGTCGATGAGCAATATAATTGCCCCCCAAGAATTTAAAAATTATCTACACATGAACTGAAAAGATTCTCGCTCACCTCGCTCAATATATATTTTTATCTCTGCTTTTATTTATAAGAACAATATTTTAAGAAATTCTTCTTAACAATTAACTTAAAAAGTTATTAGTGATTTTCATTCTTTCTGAATCAAAATGTCCACTATTAATCTTATTTTTGGAACTATATTGGAATTTAGAGCAATCACGAAGTATCCCAGTATCTATTTGAGATCTATGTACATTGTACAATACACAGTGGGTAATGTCTTAATTACTTTTCACTTGTTCAAGAAGCCAAAGACGACTAAAAAAATACAATACAAAATACAATTAATGTCCCTAACATAGAATCGAATTAGGTATATTGCAATTCTACCCATCATTTATAATTTACTGAAAGAAAAAATAGAAAATGTGGAGAAAAATAGTACAGTACAGGTCATTATTTATGTAATTAAAAAGTATGTGTTGTGTAACAATGTAAATAATACGAGTACACTAATTAAAGACTGCATTATTAAAAGGTAAGTTAACTGCAAGTAGAACTAAAATGTATTTAAAATGTAGTTTCTTTTGATATTTATTTAACTCAAAACAATGTAATGTTGTTTTTTAAAAAAAATACGAAATGCAATATAGCTAAAAATTAGGAATAATAAGTATATAACTTACCCCGTACTAGTTCCTCTCAGAAAAAAACCCCACTTTTACTGAAATTTTCTAATTTTATAGAGGCCATAATTCTAAGGTATAAAGTTTTCGGTGGCACTTTTAAAAATAGCGGAGATATGGGCAAAAAACGATTTTCGGTTTAGAGGGAACTTGGCTGCAATAGTGTGGCCCAACTTTTGAACGCAGCACTAAAAGCTTTTATATGGAATTAAAAAGGAAGGATCTTTATATGTACATATAAATAATAAGTAAAATTTTTGGATAGAACAAAATTTCCAAGAATATGCCTATTATTATTTATGCGCTTTTTAGATTCAATATTTCTCGGAAAATAAAAAATAATCATCATCAGATCATCAGATATTTATCTATGGATTTTATTATTTTATGAATCTAGCTAAACCTAGACTATGCATATAATCTACGAAAAAAATCGCTGAACATACCCTTACATGACGTATTTTCATGTAAGGTATTAATGGAAAAAGTTCCCACAGGAAAACCAGCATAGCTAATACAGTACTATAGAGAATTAATGTTAGTTTCAGAATTTGAATAACAATTTTACTGCTTTTTAGGGGAATTTCAAAAGTGTCATTTTTAGCACGTTTGTTTTTGAATAGCGGGCGGCCTGACGGACATACGAACTGTGATTTTTTAGCCAAACTCTGAGGAATCATTGAATTTTCAGCACGATCAGAACATATTATGGGATGTATACATATATGTATATTATAGCTAGCTTTACACCCGTTATGCGAGTACAAAAATAAATTCAACAAATTATTAGTTGCGATTACATTTATTAATAATATTTATTACTAAACTAGGAATGACTAAAATTAAAATATAAAAATTAATTATTTTACAAAGCACTGAATTCTTATTACATTTAGCTTACCGGCTAATAAATAATAACTTCGTAAATTTCTAGTTAAGTAATAATTAAAGTTGTATGTATGTATGTATGTTAGACTACTTATAGACATATATCACAGTAAAATTAATTACAGTAAAACACATTAATTACTTTACGAAAAAAAAATAAATAAATTAATTAGTTTTAATGTAAATTAATTTTAAACAGGACGTCTTGAAGCATTTCTAAAATCATGTCTATCGAAACCATAATGATTGGCATTAAACTCGGACGGATAATCTGGGGAACATTTTTTTTAAATTAATATTTTACAATAGACAAAAAAAATGTCAAAGTCCACTCAACCTAGTCCACTTTCCATACTTCGGGCATGCCACATTAATTGTTGATAATTTTGACGTGGTACCACCAATTGCTGTTGTGACGCATACTGAAAACTGGACATATACGGAACTGGATGCTGGAGATATGCGATCGACATTCTTTTCGGAACTGCAGAATTTTGATTTTTACTAGATTTCTTTATTGTTGTTCTATCGAACTTTGGGACGCGTGCACTTAAACCACAGTAATATGGATCTTCTGCAACTGCAATTTAAAATATTTAATTAGTTATAATAGGTTAGTACGTATGCAATCTTATTATTGATTTGTTTGCAATTTTTAGTAGGGTAAATGTTCTTATCAACTCCATTCTATAGTATTGAAAATGGACAACAATCGAAAACACTGTTCAACAATCAAATTTGTTCCAATATTTTATTTGAATTAAATGGTGAAAGATAATCTTCTGATTTTCTTTAAACATTACGCGGGTCATCTAGACCCAGCATAGTTCTCATAATATTTCTTTTCAAATCTACACACAGATTACAATTTTCTTAAAAACATTTTCTCACATCAAATTTCCATATTTCTCTGTAAAGTTCAGTCAAAAAAAGGTCGCCATTTTTTTGTAGTAATTTCTATGGTAAAAATTATTAACCTTTTTCAATTGAACTTTATTGATGAATTACCATAAGTCAATTGGCTGCAAATGACATGAGTCATAGTAGTACAATGAACAATAATTCTGTTATGCCAATTAGGCGCTTATTTAGATGTACTTATAAAGATTAATCAATTCATTGAAAACTTACCAAATTTCTTTTTATCTTTTTCTCTATTGTTAATTCCATTTCTAAATGACTTTTCTTTGTTTTCCATTTCTTCATCATAGTCAGGCTAAAAAAAAAAAAAATCAAACAATAAATGATCTTGGTATACCAATATTCTTATAAATCGTGATTCGAAATACCTACCGTTGGTAAATTATTATGCGAATAAATGCTGGTATCCCTTGGAGGAAGTTGCGGTGGTTTTTCATTACGTTTTGTTGCAGCTAATTGATAAAATTGCTCTCGAGGTACTATAACATGACCTTGAAGAAATATAATAAAATTGCATAATGCTCTACATAGATTAATTTAATTTACCATTTAAAATGCTATTCCCATCTCCACCAATGCCACCACTACCACCACTGCCAATATAACCGGAACTATCGGAATTCTCATTACGTCCACCATTTCCTGCTATACTGTATGGATCTTCGTCTGGTATAGGTAGTCTTGGACGACTTTTTACATTAACTGGACGTTGCACTACAAACAAAAAAAAAGAGAAAATATTTTTGTTTTCACTTATGCATCTCTTGGTATATGCATAGATTAATTTGTTGATGTTATTAATCTAATCTAATATTAATTAATATCCGGTTATATTATTGATATATCATCACTGTAAGAAAAAAATTGATAGTACAGAGATAGATTGATGAATGCAAATTACATACTTAATTAACAAGAAATAAACCTTCATATTTATATCAAATTTAAATAGGCACAGCAACCAAATGCGAAAGTGTAAATTTTAACATTATTAATTTCAAATAAGAAATCCAACTAATGGTTACAGTTGGTCACAAAATTATTAATATCAAATAACCTGCTGCTAATATGCACCATTTTGGCTCCATTTTATTTAAATGATTAGGTATAACTTTAAAAATTTGGCACAAATTGTTATGGGGGGCTCATTTAATTTTTTTGTAATTTTTTTGTAATTTTTCTAAAAATGTTTTAACAAAAAAGTGTTAAAATTAACAAAAATAAAACATAAAATTTATCACCGGTTTATGGTCTATAATAAAATGTTGTGAGAGAAGTGAGTAGAAAATTGAGGAGGACTCTGTACCTATACATCACTGACTTGAAGCATTTGAAGTATTTTTAGCTGATTTTTTTCCCCAGTGTATAGTTAGGAGAAAGTAGGTACGGTTTTTGTTTTTCGACAATTAATCCCCTAACAAATGATTCCGGCCACCATGAATATAAGAATGTGGTTTCAAAGAAGATTATGAAATGTAGGGAAGATCAATTGTTATTGAATCAATTATGTCGTCGAGATCAATTAATTAATAAAATTATTATTTATCTTTGAAAAAAGAATTAATAGATGAGATTTGAAAAAAGAATTATCTTTTGATTCGAAATAGTAGAATGATTATTAAATAGGACAAAAATAGGTTATCTGATAGGTCCACAATAAGGTTCTTCAAATTAGTTCAATTATCTAACACTCGTCATTTGGTACAACCGATCCCCTACGTTTCAAAAATCAAAAAGCTGCGTTGGAAAAATATTTTACATCGAGGTGTGTCGTTTCCTTTCAAATTTTATTTGAATGAATAATTTTGTGATTAACTACAATTAAAATGTCATTCTGCACCTTATTATGTACAGTTGTAAAGTCGTGACAATCAAGACAGATTATAATTTCTTCATTTGCAACATATTCTCGGTTTGTTCGTATTGTTTGATAGTAATTTATCACAACAATTATGACATTTACAATAACACACCGCTATATCAGATGCCTATGAATATGATGAATACAATAAAATAAAATAAAATTAAACTTACTTGGTGGTAATTTACTTTTAAGCATATCCATAGCGACCACATTAATAACCAACACCCAAATTGGGCAATCCAAAATCTCATTTTCGGATTTAACAAAAGCCACTGCCGATAGACATTGCAATTCTAAACGTCGCCGATCTGGATAGGCTTGACGCAGTTCACGATTAATATTATTTTGAAATTTTTTCATATCGAAGAGTTTTACTACTTTATCACTTTCTAATGCTTGATTCGGTAATTTTAGAACATCTGACGATATAGATGTTTCATCTTTTGCACCCGTTGCCGTTGATTTCACATAGACATTGCTGCGAGAGTAACGTCTAATAAGAATGTTTCCTGCATCATCCATTTTAAGTTTAACACCCTGAAATATTAATTATAATATTACGTTTTATTTATAAGATAACATCTAAGGTGAAGTTATGAACTTAATAAAAATTATGCACATCCTATGTAGAAAAATTCTTAAATAACTCTGCCTTGACGAATCATTTGTAGTCTAGTCTCCAAACGACAAACCAACAAATTTCAAAAAAACACTTTTCAACCTAATATGGGGACCGATCAACTCCTTTTGTAATGTTCATAAAACGAGTCAGTACCGAATTGGTGATTTTTATATCGTCTACATACATTAGAAGTCATAAAACTATTAAAAATGTCATCTACAAATAAATCAAAATGTAGTGGATCTAAATGGCCACCTCGAGGTACATCAGAGAATACTGAAATATTTTCAAATACATCACATCAGCGATTTGAGCGTATCAGTGAAACTTGTTATGGGAGTATTGATTTGATGATATAGATTAACCGAGGCAGGACACCAAAAGTAGGAAAGGGGCAAACCGCCCATTTTAATTTAATGGTTACCGGCGATCCAAAAAATACACCAAACCAAGACTAAAAAGGGCCAACTGAGGATTCGGAAATGTTATGGAGATCGCTCTTCATACACTACTACTACAGATATACAGATAATGGATTTGTTCATCTATTCAATGTATAGTTTTGCATATTACACCTACTCAACACTAACTTTATTTAGTACAATTTCAATTATAAACAAACTAAAGTAAAATGAACTATAATCAACTCTTACAGCAGGGAAATGTTATGATGATGATCAAATACTAACCTTGGACTTTTATTAACATTGACAATCACCTATTAATTATGCAATTATGTAAAAGCAAAAATTTGATTGATTATACAGAAGCTTTTAAAATTTTCGTTTTCAATGAATATAAAAGTCCACCATAAAAGATGAACATAAAAGATCACACATCCTATACACGTAATTATTAACAAAAATTAATTTGTTAAATATATGGTTTTTTTTTTGCATTTACGTAAATTTTTTGTGGTACTAATACAATTTTGATCTATTCGTTTAAATAAATAACAACAACTCAATTTTACAAAAACAAGCCTTGTCTAACAAGCACATTGAATCAACAATTTAGGTACTTTCGCTTTAAACAAATAATTAATGATCAAAAAATCGTATTATTTGAATATACGGTTCAGACAACCATACAATATAAGAGTGAGTGATTTGCAATTATTGAGCCTTGGTTAAATTTATTTATAAAAAATAAAAGAGATATTTAAATACAGTAAAAACTATAACTATTTATTTACATAGGAGGTAGCTAAGGCCTCAACCACATTTTTTATCACTTATTTCTGTTAAAACCTTGTTTTATTTTTCTTTTAAAAATTTCGACAAATTACTATAATAAACTGATCAAATAGTGTCAACATTAAAAGAAAAAAGGTCAATACATCAATCATTATCCTGCCCCCTTACCTTATAAGAAATGGTACCGGTGACCCCTTTTTCATTATTGGGGACTATATAAAATATCTTCTGGTCTTTTTTGATGAAGGCAAGAATTCATCATTTTGCTCTGGATGTCAAACGAGTCCTTTATGTCTATAAGATGCAACTAAAGACCATCTGATCTGTTTGTGAGTACATCCTAAATCACAAGTCAACGCTTTATCGATCATGCATGTTTCTTAAATTTAAAAACAAAAAAAAACAAACCTGGAGCATATTAGTGTTAAAAATAGTATCTTCCCAACTTTTTGAAGTGTTCAAAATACAGTAAAATCTTAATAATCGGAACTAATCAAAACTAAGCCGTTTTTGTTGCACCGGTGTCGGAGAAAATTGAAATGTTGCCCAATGACGTAAGAGTAAGACCAATAAGTGGAAGTGTATATACAAAAAGAAAGAAAGAGCGACATGAGTTAGGAAAAACTACTAATTGTACCCGGGTCTATCCTTTCCTCTATGTATACATACATAGCTCAACCCATACACCTAAACATTATAAATATTACTGTAAGTTGTGAAAAATTTTGTCTCGTTCAGTATAAATAATTCTTATTACAAAATCCACCATTAAGAGCTTAAAACCTTTTTTTTTATCTGTTTTGTCGTGGAATGGTTATTTTTAAAATAAATTACCTGTCCAACGTGGCGCTTAAACTCATCAGTTTTCTGATCTCGCATCGGATTGTCAAATCCACAAAGTCCAATTCTGAAATAAAATTTATTATTTTCATTTGACCAAATGGAATTGATAAATATTTCTGCAGGCAAAACTGAGTGAGACATACATTAATTGTAATTAAATACTTAAACACAAAATATGTATGTATATTATGTATATTAAGATGTACCAATGGTTCGTTCATATAAATACAGTGCAGGCTCGATAATTGCACTGATGTAAAACAAGTCTATCTACAATTACAGAGGTTGGTGCAATTATCGAGCAATTTTTTAACACCTCTCCAATGAAACAATATTTTTAGATTATCGTTATATAATAACGTTATTTACAAAATGTTAGTCATTTTACCGACTCGTGCAAAGATCAGATCAGTCTGTTTTGGTGCAATTACCAGATAGTGCAATTATTGAGTCTGCACTGTATAATGGAAATGGAGAACCTTAAAGGAAAATGACTACATCATGTGTTGTTTTATTACCATAGACAATTTATTTATTTGCATATAACGAATGTTCCGATTGTGACCCAACGTATTTATTTGCTATAATTGCGCGAGGACACAACTCTAACGTTAGCCTTTTTTACATTTATTTATGGCATACCAAAATTGTTACGTTTCGCCACTGTTTGATTAACTTTTTTAATATACCACGCTTGAGAAGAAAGTTTTAACGTTCCTAATGATACTTACATAGTTATATTAGTCAATCATTTATCAGATACATATGGAACTAATGTGTTCTTAAGAAATTGTTACGAATATCTGACATTTTTACATTTATAAATTGAACATTGAATCAATTTGTAAAATTGCACTCCATATATGACAATACTGTCACAAACGATTGTAAAAATATATCTATCAATCATATCATGTCAGTGTCAGTTGTGTTTCATGTGAAAACTATGCGTTTCGTGGTCTATAGTCTGAGAAGTGATTGTTTTTTATTGGTTCGCAAGAATTTTCTTTAAACTTTATATATGCGAAATAAAATTTAATTTTTCCTTTTATAGATAACTACTCGTATAATATGCAGTTAGTATGTAATGTTAGGCATACAATATGTCCATATAACAATTACAAATTTTAATTTATTATAACTGAACTTGTGAACCATATTTTGATTATGTGATAATAATTTTTAATTTTTTTTTTTTTTTGCAAAGACCCAGCCAGGAATGATGTCAAGGTAAAAATACTGCCCACATGCGAGTAATACACACGGCTTCCTACATTGTTCACACAAAACATTTTGCAATCTTAATCAACGTTATTTATGTGAATTTAATACACTTTTACGGTCTGAATTTTTTAAAGAATGTTTGCTTATTACTTAATTACATATTTACAAAGTGTAATTTAATTTAACGCATTATTATAGAATCGAGGCAATATTAAGTCATATATAAAGTAATAATGATTGTTTCAATACATCGATGTAATGTATTGTATGCAGTATGCATATAAGATGGATATATTTAGACAATGCGATATTTTGAATCCAAACATTTTTTTTTTATTTGTATTAAAAACTTGAGAGATGCCAAATAAACTTGGAGAGTGAGTATTCTTTGTTATTAAAATAACTCCATCCTTGAGCTGAGGTCAAACGAGTCTTATCTAGCAATAAAAGTGGACCGACAGAACGAGAATACCCCCATTTTAACGGATAGCCAAATATTACTAGATATTCAATGATAAATACAGCTCTGGTTTGGTGATTGCAATAGTGAAGTTAACCATTTCTGTTTACTCAATGAAGTTACTCTGAATTGGGTTCCTGGCCACAAAATTTTTTGAGCGAAACGACATTACTGACCAGTTGGCAAAATAGTCCCAATCGAGCTCTCAATTTCTACAGTCTGAGTCTTCTATTGGAATCCCAAATGGCTACAATTATAACATGCAATCAGTTACTGAACCTAAATAAATAGGAATGACTACCAGTACAATTACTGCACAAACAGTTTTAAAGAAATATCTCATAGAAGAGTATCCTGTTTTTGTTCCCTAACAGAGCGGAAAACTACAAAATACTAAACTCAGAAGAACTTCATCAAGAAGTCAAGAAAATTTCTTTGAATAACATATCTAGAAAAGTCAAACCAAAAATTTTTCGTCCCCTCTTTCTGAACATACTAAAGTCTCCATCCTTTTTAACCAATCATCCCATTATGAGTATACTACAATTACGCATAAAATCCACCTCAACTGGACTCTAAAAATAATTTCAAAAAACGTAGTGTGGAGTGATGAAAATTTGACTGTAATTATCCATAATACATACAAAAAACAGATGCAGCAATTTTGGTGGTCATTCCTAATCATTTTAATAGGAATTCCGTCCGTATGACATTTAAACATAATTCTTGGGCATCAACATTCGTAAAGATTATTTATCAGCTCTACCCTATAAGTTCCATTATAACAGTCATTATTAGTTAATAAGAAAAAACTTCACATAATTTACAAAATGTACACTGTAGGTACTTTCATACCTACATACATACATATATCGTCTAGTCAGGGCAGAACCGATAATTAATTAATATACCTACGTACATATATCGTAAAGCCACTTAATAGCATAATTTTCCTGAGCGTCATCAATATAATAAAAATTTATCATTTTACTGCAGTGACTAAATTTCCTGTACGTAATCATTACGTACAACCTACAAGTATATGTACCTCTAAGTTACTATAGTACAAGAAATTTTCTTTCATGCTCCAGTTTCTCTACGTGTTGTACCTACCTATGTATGTTCGTAATTTCATAACATAAATATATAAAGATAAAGTATGTACCTATGTATGTATATATAAAGTATGTACCTATACTGGAGCTTTTCTGTTGAACAACAACATTGCTCGTGGTCAGTTATTGTGCACGCGACAAGGTCGTCAACTTTCCGTTTCTTTAAAATACAATATCATTTTGTATTTAAGTATAAATAAATTTATTATACATTTTAATTGTTTCAACGTATACATATTTTGCACACAAAAATTGTCGCCATTATCTTATACTGGTTGTAAAAAGTGCTAGATTTGTCTGATGTCAGATTTGATTTATGTTCACATACATATAAACGGAAAAAAAACCATCCAAAAAATTTCGATGAAAAAGTTCAGCAGAGAGAGCTAAATATATTGGCACGCCTTTGTAATATAATTTGGTTATAATTTGGACTGACTACCCAATCCAACAACAACAGTATTCTCCCCCTAAAATTTACTTCCGCCGTTTCTTCTGTAAGTTAGTAAATTCCTACTAAATTTGATGTTCAAATTCTAGTAACGGATCTAGAACCCATCCTTGCGGTACACCACTTGGAATTGGACAAATATTTAATTGGATATTGTTTATATTTATATATTTGAGACATGATAATATGAATTTAGAAGCTGGAATAGAGAAAGAAAATTTATGTGATATATTAGAAGAAACCAGCTTATCAATTGCCTTTTAAGGTTGTAGAATAATCACAATATTTTTGGAAAATCTCTTTTACAATCTTAAGCATGGTGGCGGCATATTTCGAAGAATATTTGTGAAGAAAAAGGCCTTCAAATGTTAGCAAAGACATTATATAATCTAATTTCTGAAGTAACTACAATTAGATTTTAAATTGAACAAAATAAACAGACAATACAATTTTTGTTGTTGTTGTCCAATTGAATAAATAGTATCAATTTACATACATACACACATATAAAAACTAAACATGCACTTAAAAAATGTCGGCATGCGCGCAATAATTATTTACTAACACTTCACATTGTTAAACGAACCAGGAATTAAATTACAGAGTTTTTTCTTTATTTTTTTTTATTTTTTTTGGTGTGTAAATTCTTAACAAACTAAACTAACTAATTTCCTCAATAGCTAACATTTTTGTTGGAAACACTAACAGCAGGTATAGGTAAGGTGTACATAGGTACATTACAATTATTATTACCACACATGAATGGTATAAAGTTGATACCATTAGAGCCCAGCACGCGACTATTGTCGAAAAAATTTAACGTGAACATAATAATAGATTTAATAATGATAAATGGTTAGCATAATTTAGTTTTGATTTTTTGTTTCTTAACCAACATTATGCATATAAAATCATAATAACTATTGTTTAACTACATATAGAGGCATTTGATCGATTAACATTGTCTAGGCCACTTACCTCATTCCATCAAATCCATCTTCCGCACCATTTACGGTAAGTACTGGTGCACGAGCGTATGCTTTCGCTACACGACGATTTCGTTCGAAGACAATTACTTTGGCCCATATTTCATCGTCAATTTGATTCCACTTGTCCAATACCTCCTGAATGTGTTCCTACAACAACAACAACAACAATAACAAAAGTTTAACTGTAATATCAAGTGAATTTATTCTGAACTGAAAAAAAATGCAAATAAACATCTTCAAGGTTCAAGCATTAAATGTTAACTAACCTGTGGTCGCCCACAAAGAAAAGTATTGAATCAAAGTTCAATAAAAGCTGCCCACAGATTGTTAGAATAATTTAGTGGGATCTTTTAAAGTTTAAAACCAGCAAGAGTTATTAAGCAGAGTTAAGACACTACAATACAAGTAAAGTATTGGTAAGTCATCTTACCAAAAATTGGGAGAAAAATTCTCATTTAAAAAAAGACCAACTGTGACCATTCTGGACTACTGTAGTTCTCAAAAAAAAGCAATTTTCACACACTTTTACACAACATTTAGGTTAAGGAGGTGTGGTGTATGTGCAATTTGGTAATTGGTTGTGATTTCACCGAATAAAAATCCTTCGACATCGAAAGTCCAATCATCGAATGATTCGCTGCAACAGAAGTGTTCCGGATTGAATGTTGCGTTTGTGTGAAATTCATTTTTTATTTGCCTTTGTATGGCTTTATTTATTTATTTTTTTGGCTAAGGTTAAAAATCGGTGCGGTAACCTTTCTCACTGACCGCGAGCAGGTAATTTGGACATTACTGAACTAAATTAGATAGGATTGTACCAAAAATAAGATATTTTCGGTCAAAAACGATAAAAAAATTTATAGCTACAACGTTAAATTTAGTAATCAGCTGTTGACAATCAAATTCATTAATTAAATTGAAAGTATAATTCTTATTATGCAAACTGAATAAAAATTCCGTTTCGCAATACATGTAATTTAGGTATAATATTTAAAAAATCATAAAACACGAAATTTTAAAATAACAAAAAAAAAATCGGTGGTGTCATTTTTTGCTATTTACTCGTTAGCGCAAAAATTCTCTTGTGGATTTTCCATGTTTTTTGTAAAAAAAAAAAGAAAAAAAAGGTAAATATATAATCGTTAATTTGTACAATCATAATAATACATCAGCAACATAAAAACGAACATACAATACATAAGTTATAAAATTTATTGTGAAGATTTATATTTCATGACAATTCCCAAGTAGTCCCACTACTTTGTACTTTATTTTATGTAATAATCATGTCTTTGCAGATCTGAAACGACATTGTATAATGAATAATAACATGGAAATTATTATTTATTTAAGTAAAGATTAAAATAAGACATTTAAAAAATGTCCACTGGCGTAGTGTAGAAATTAAATTGTGCAAAAATTTTAAAATGCGATTTTAAGATTCGATTTTGTCAGACTACTATAAAACTTCTAATTATAGTAAATAATTTTGTATTAATAATTTTCATAAAGAAACGCCACTGCGCAGATATGAGATTGAATGTATAATAATAACAAACAGCATGTTTTTTTTTTTTTTTGCTTAATTTACTTACCATCATGAATATTTAATGAGAGAAAGTATTCACAAAAATATTAGAAAATTGATGAAAAAAATGTCTACTAAAAATGTCTTTGTTGTTGTTTGTCGTAAATCTAATTTCATTACCATCGTAATTATCTTTTATTGATTTACAAAATAAAAAAAAAAAAAACTGTTTAGCAAGATTGCCGCCACATCAAACTTACCGATAGTAAGAAACGCAGTTTTCCAAACAACTTTCAATTTAACTGTCAATAAAGGCCAGTTCTAATGCACACTGACAAGACAAGAAGTGGTAACAACTAACAACTTGTATGGTTGTCGAGACGTCGTATAGTATTATGTTTGACATACATACATCGCCAAATGAATTTTTTTTTCTTTTCTTAAATGTCATCATAAAAATTATGATAATATCATACCAAATGTATGTGCGTGTACCTACTAATTAACCATTGACCAAAGTAGGTATGTAAAATATAAAGAAAAAAAAAAAAAAAATTATGAAATGACTTAATATTTCATACGCTGCAATAGGCCTGAGAATTATCTACTTGTTTATACACCTGTAATGAGTCGTTTTTCAATATAAATTTGCATAATTGAGTGAAAATAATTGTTGCGGCATTTTTTTTTTTTTGTTCGCATTCATATATTGTTTGAACTGTTAACCTCATGTCTTGCAATTACCAACAAACAAACAGCATTCATTTTCAGTTTCATTGAGTAAACATATAAATACATAACATTACATATGTACAGATCTAAGCATTATATAGTAGCATAAGAATAATCATTACCAGACACGTACAAAGATCGCTACTAATTCACAGTTCATCAATTTTGCGTATATTACTCTTTAACATAAATTATCGGTACAGCACGAATTTAATGTAACATATATGAGATTTAGCGCGATTTACAAGATCGGCGGAAAAATCAATTAATCACCGCACCAGTTTTTAGCGTTATAATTATTTATGTGCCCAGATTTTCCGATTAGAAGTGAAAACAGAATTTTTAATTACCTATAGATATTTTATGCAGTCCTTTGCATTCGTTCAATATACAGAGGCCCTTTTGTGTTTCAAAAATAACGAGATAAAGATGTACTTCCCCATGAACATTGAACATGAACAATTTACCGTTGATAATTTTCCGCAGATTACAATGATTTGGTGGTTCTTGCTTAAAAAAAAAGAAATTATATAGATCTTTCTCTATCCCCTCCCTATACCGTATTCATAAATCAACATTTAATCTGTTTTGCAATCCCACGGGTGGCTTATTTTTCGAAAAACCAATTCTTCTTTCTATCTTTCCAGATTCTTAAGATTTCGGCTAAACGATTAAAGCTAGAGCCTTGAAATGTTTAGTGTTTATTATGTATGTACCTACTCCCAGAGTTAGATCTCTATTGTTATTAAAGTAAATCGTAGAAGTAACTAAGTCAATGGAACTGACTATTCTAACAGGAATTTAGAAAATATTTTGGGAGAAATTGGGAGCTCCTGCATTTCGGATCAGTTCGGTATACTTATATATTTTAAAGATGATCACAAAACAAAACTTACCTTAAACAGTTTATCTTTCTGATGCCAAATATCTTCTTCCTCCTCTTGTTGATATGTTTGATCCAAATTCAAATCGTCTCTGGATCGAGATAAGATTTTTCGTCGAGACACCATTATCGTCTATAGTCTAGCTACTGAAAAATAAATGATGACTAATTACAGTTTTGCTATTAGGTACTTATAATTATA
This sequence comes from Platyura marginata, assembly GCA_026745375.1. Classification (NCBI taxonomy): domain Eukaryota; kingdom Metazoa; phylum Arthropoda; class Insecta; order Diptera; family Keroplatidae; genus Platyura; species Platyura marginata. The sequence goes on along the minus strand of JANSTT010008778.1, from coordinate 45,641 downwards.
TGATCAAATTTGGTCTGCCATTCTGTACCAAAAATTAAAAAAAAGAAAAACAATTATTCTGCTAAAAATAAAATTGACCAGCTAAATACCGTTTAATACTGAGGACTGTAGGAGTCAAAAAAGATTTTTGTACCTATAGCTACATAAATATATTCACACCCACAAATTAAAGAACGATTAATTTTTCAAATAGGTAGGTCTGTTACCTATGTACAATAAAAACCGCACACTGTATGCAATAACTATAAAATCTGAAATCAAATTGAATGTCAGAAACAATAAAGTGTGTAATCGTAACCTGTGATCTTCACCTTAAAAATGATGATGATGTACCTAGTATGACTCGTACATATATGAAGATTCCTAAGCGTAGGCCGATATCCATATAATATTTGAAAAAAAAAGCCCGCAAGTGGCCGACGCGCAACGTTTATTGTTCTTATACCATTTTTAATGCACAGTTACATTTTATTACAAAAAATTACATTTAATTTGTAATACAACGTTATGGTATGCGAATTACATATGTCGTCAAATTGTTTAAGAATTTAAAAGTTTTTTTTTTTTTTTTAATTATTGAAGTCATAACTATACGACGTTATTATAAATGTATGAGACATAATGATATTGATCAGAATGCACGTCAAAATGTATTTATGTAGGTATTTGATCGACCTTGATGTCTGGACGATATTGAAAGCATTTCAATATAATAGATATTGGCAGAGTAAATTAAATTTTATTCACTAAATAAAAAAAAAAAAAAACCAAATGTATTTTTTAACCAAACTAATATAGTATCAATTTAATGTTTCATTCGGTTTGACTGTCAATGTCAAAATTGAGTGTGAAAATTTGTATTTCTATATAACACCCGGATCTGTGATCATATTTATATATTGGATCTTGAACTTTAATTTAAATGGGATCACCACAACTATTTTGGGTATTTTCCAATTAATTTATTATAGAATATTAATAAGCTGTATAGGGAAAACGATTTTTTATTAAATATAAACATCCACAAAAGTCCCTTCAAGAATTTCCATTAAAAAAAAATGGCTTTCCTATTATTATGTGTCAAATTGTTGGATAAAATTAAAATAACAGAAAAATTTCAAAATTCATCAATGTCACATTAGAAAACGATCAATAATTCCGCATTCACAGAAAGATAGCTGTAGGCATTAATTTCTAGAGATTTTGTATACTTAGATCACTACTACTGTAGACGAACATAATCAGCCCTATTTTAAGAGTAAATTTATGCTAAATTTAATCTCATGTTGTTAAAACAGAAAACACACATCGCAATTTAAGAATTGTTGTTAAAATAACAACAGTATCAGTATATTCAAGTAATTTGTAATAGCGGCGCCATACGTCTAGTTATTATTTAAACAATTATGATTCATTTCGTATTTCAACGATAATACATTCGGATAACAAATAAATATGATCTACTTTACACCCAGTTACAAAAACAATTCGCTGGAATAAGTAAGTCGAAGTATTTTCATAAGTTTGCAAGCAAAAGGAAGGTGATTGAGTAAATACGATTATGGACAACTAATTTTTATGACGAAATAGAAAAATATGCAAGTGTTAGTTATGATTCCCCACTTCCTCGGTGTACTACAATTAAAAAAATAATCTTTATGCTATATTAATTAGCTGCTTTTGAAAAAAAAAAACTTCCAACCAATATTTTATGCAAATTATGATAATACATATACCAACTTAGTACATATAACTATGTGCGGTGTTTTATACATTTATTAATTAAATTAAACAAAATTCCACGGTTTATGTCATTTTTGCCATATGTAAACTTACTTCCTCTCACATAGTTTTAAGATTACTTTACTGGCTTTTACAAATTTTTATAGTTGTGAAATTTTAACTAAATTATAAAAGTTATTGATAGATATAACTTAATTAAAATATCACTAACTAATAAATTGTTTCCGCAAATCATAAACTAATGTTTTAGCGGATATATTGTATGAATGCACCCACCTAAAATTTTTGAGGCATGTCAATTTTAATTGTACTAATAATGTACGTGTATACTATATATGTATTATGGAATTTGTTGTTGCTTTTTTAATATTTTTTTGTAAAAGTTACAACTTTTAACGACTCACTAGACAAGATCATAGTCCAACAAGGTACTAGTCCATGTCCACTATTGCTTTGAAACGTGATTTTGATGATCGAAGGGAGTGAATTGTAAGGTGATGGAATTGTGGATTACGGGTTATATATTTTAGGATCTTTTAGGATTTTAGGAATCTGAATTTATCAGTTCCATATATTGATGTTTTATAATGATTTACATTTTTAAATTCAACTCAGTAAGGATATGAGAGAGCCATTCGTAGTGTTCTCATAGTGCTAAAGCTAATCCATTAAAGATGCCGTTTAGACTTTTAACAGGTTGTTTCGATCCTGGTGGGATATTGGCGAATGTATAAATTTGAACCTGAACTTGACCCAAAAATGTTATTTAGCCAAAAATCGATAAAAAATTCAAAATAATATAAAAATACGACGTATGCATCATTCAATTAATTCTCACGAACCGCCCACCAATCAATATTTGATTCTGCTATTTTTTTTATTAAGACAAGACTTAATGCATAAATCGTGTAATCTTTTTTTTTTATTATCTGTATCACGGAAAAATATTTCTTCCTAAGTACTGAAAAGGTATACAGGAATGTTGGTGGCATTTTAAAAACCAAATACTGAAATATTGGGATCTTAAATTAAGCAGGTGTTTTAAAACTAAAAACAGGGGTCTAGAATCATGGAAGTTTCTAGGGAAAATGTAGAGTTTTTCATAAAGAGTATTAGTTAGTGGAAATAATCAAAAAAAGAGATAAATTCTAATAATTAAAAAACAAATTGCCAATAATTTGTTTTTACAACCAACAGACTAATTTATTTATTAACCTTGTTTTTTTGTTTATATAATTTTATTATAAAATTCAGAACGGTGAAGGCGTTCCTGATATATATATTTCTTTAAGAGCAAAACCATTATAGTATACACCTACGCAGTTCAATAGCTTTGCAAAATTAATTCTTATATATTACAAATAATCAAAAACTATTTTTGTTTATAAATGTACGATATGTAAGACGATCGGTTACTTTGAAGTTAGAAGAAGCTCTTTTTGTAAAAATAAAATTGTTTTAATGTTCATTTTGATTCTTTTTCTTTTTTTATATTTGAGTTGCGGATGTTTTGGCATTTTTTTAAAAATGTGGGTTTCTTTTAAATTTGTAGTTAATAAATGTTCGAATATTGACATAATAAATCTCACAAAAAGAACACAAAAAGAATTTTCACACAAAAATCGAATTCTACAATTATCAGATTATGTACCTAATAGGTTTTTGACCATATACACTAAGTTTTTTTTTCAATATTAATTATGTTTTAGTTAAATTTTTCATAGGTTCATTGTTATATAAATTTGTGTTGCCAAATTTTTTGTACGTGCTAATTGTACAATTATTACCAAAGAAATTAAATTCAAAAAGAAAACTTACAATTGTATCCACCATGGTCTTGTTGTTTTTACAAAATATTTTAGCAAAAATTAAAAACTAAATTACACGTCCATACAATAAAAGTATACAAGTTCCACGTATCAATATAAGATAATATGTGAATAATGATTAAGTCCATTGGTAGATTATTAGTTAAGACAATGGACCACCATCGGTATACCCGCCTGTCTAGACAAAATTTCTAAAGAGATTTTCTACTTAAAACACAATTTTCAATATTTTCCGGCTCTTTGAATTGAGTCAGTGTTGGTTATTCGGATTTTACCTTAAAAATGGTAGTTCCCCCTTCCATTAACAACTTAAAATTAATTAATACCATATGTAACGAATAAATCAATAAACTTTCTATGGCAGTGTACTAATCTGATTAAGCCTATGTTTCATTGTGGAACAACAAAATAATGATCTGAATAAAAATAACATTTCTTACAGATTTCCTAATCTAATTTAAAATTTAGATCAAGTATATAGCCATCAGACACCTATATAATTTTATTTAATAGTATTTTAAATAGCAATTTGCATATCAACTCTAAATTTTCGAGAAAAATGGTATTATAAATATTCATTATGTCATCTAGGTATCAATTAAAAGGAATTGCAAAACTGAAATATCATTTAAAATGTTGCCATTATTCATTAAGTTTATGGTTGAACGTTGAAAGTAGATCAACGACAGCACTCTACTGTTTCTTTGTGCTCTGCGCGGTTAATATACCTGCTATTATATTAATAAGAAAATGAAAATGAAAGATTAAAAGCGACGAACCTCGTACACAGTACACTATATACTTTTCAAATATACAATACATACACACATATTGTATACATTTTATATACATAGATAATAAATCATTTCAACAATAAATGCTAACTACTAACTAAACAATCAACAGATTTACATGATACATTTATATATTATGAATGTATGTACTTATTATGTACTGATGGCTTATCGCCTAAACAACGTAACTAACATTTACGCAACAAGCAATAATAGGCCATTTGAAATGTTTTTTGCATATTTTAAACAATATTCAATCGATATACATACCTCTTGTAATAATAATTTTAATAATAAAGATTTCACAAAATATCAATTAAATCAAAAAATGATACAATTTAGTAATTCTTAAATCGAAATACATTAAATTTAAAAAGAAGTCAATGCATAAAAGTAAAAAAAAAATGTTAAATAACAAAATTCCATATCCAATTTTAATTGTCTTCGACCACCAATAGCTGTACGAGTGTACGCACTAAATAATTTAATTACAAATTGTCTGTAATTTATTCGTATATCTTACATATTGGTGTTGGCCTTGTTAATTACTCCGAAGTGATTACTAGAATCGGTAAATCACCCCGTTACAGTATGATAAAAAATCATTGGTTTAGTTCTATAGAACATTATGATGACCCCAAGTGGTAAGTTTTATACCATTTTAATCTATTACGCTCAAGGTCACAATAAGTTCTTTGAACTTACAAAGAAAAACCGTCGTTTCCTTCCGATAGAACTGTTAAGAATATTTGGGACAAACCATGGGAATGCAGTTTATGGGCTTTCCATTATTTTAGTAGCTTTCTTACTACTGGTTTATGTCATCAGATCCAATTATCAATAGCTGAAGAAATCCTTCCAAATTAGATCTTTTCTATATGATTCTGTATTTTATTTTCTGAAGAATTCCATTTCAAACATTTATATACCGTCGATTTTGCGAGTGTAATTAATGTGTTAATGGCTACCCCAACAGAGATTGTAGAATAATAATAAAAAAAAACTAGCTTAGAATTAATATTGATGCGTTTATGGATTAATGGTTGAGCATCCGAATCGTGATCGAGAACAAAATGTTCCAAAAAAGTTTTTCTTGAAACGATCATATCGATGGATTATTTATTCGACGAGTGTTTGATGACTGATAAAAGTGGATGGTATGACATGGCCTTTTAGTAGTTGATAGTAGGAATTCTTTTTAAACAGTAGAATAACAAGGTCTACTTTAACTAAGCGTTTCATTCCATCTAAGCAATTAATCCAATTATGTATTGAAAGACAAAAACTCACCCTTCGTTTCAGATAAAAGATAGTTGCTTCTTTTGCTTGGTTTTGAAGGAAAATGCCTTCAGACAAACAATAATTTTTTGTAATATGTAGGTAATTATATTATACCAAAAAAAAACCCGATTACTTTCTGCATGTAAAGGATTGTTAACATTAAAAATATTTTATTGTCTATTATTTGCAGTGACATTCCAATTTTTTTTTTAAAATTTATTGAATGTTTGTGACCTTTTAAAACTGTTACAAGAAATTTTAAATTTTACTATTTTATTGGATATTTTTATCGATATAAATAGACGCATACCTACCACAAATGTATTGTATTATTACATGTAGGTACTCCTATTATAAACCTATATAAATAAATAATGATCAATAAATATTTCTTCAGTGATTAGTCGGATTTTACCACTCAACTCTTTACTGATGTTTTTATAAGAGATATATATATATTTCTTTACATTTAAAACAATCTTAAGGTGCTTGCTGAATATTTGCTAAATGTCAACAAGTATTTAATGTTTGTAGTTATATATACCTACATAGATACTTGAATTTATTTGCTTTATTTGTAATTTGTTAATATACAACACATGTATAAAATAAAGAAGCTCAATTTGCTATGAGTATACAATTATAATGCCATGGATTAGAGACCATGAATCATATAAATATGGGCATTCTTGAGTGTTTGATTTAAATTGTTTAGTTAAATTTAAAAAAAAAAATGTAGGGTAGGTCTGAGTATAAAATGATTTTTTGGAAACCTCCTTATGTATATTTATATATATAATGATCACCACAATTGCCTCGTTTTTTTTTGTTTATTTGATTAAAATAGGTAGTATAAACACTTTTCTGTCCCCCTCCTTTACATTTGATTCACCACTAAAAAGAAATTAATGACAGAATTCGAAATTCTATCTACTATCTTTTAAAGAGCTTGAGCTTCTAGTAGAAATTTAACTATTCTTTGACAAAAATGGTTAGACTTACTCTTAGAATAATTTCAGAAAGATAAGTTTATTCCCACATTAACGAAGTAAATCTTTCGAAGATTACTATTATTATTGGATACTGTGTGAAGAGTGAAAAATTTTGAGTCTTTAGACTTCGAAAGACAATCGGTTTTAGATCTTTGTTTTATATACTCGTAGTTTGATCAACTTCTTTTAGACTCACCTCAAATATTTTTTTAAGTTAGAAAAGGCACTGTAAGTTTAGAATTGAATTTTTCTTGACATCTTTTTCGAAACGATTTACTTGTTTGCTGCATTCTAGAAGGTAATTTTCTGATTTCTTCAAAGTTTCAATAAGAGTTTACCACATTCTTTCCCACTGAATGTGCAATACTTATTTCCAACATCCTGATTTTTAAATTTATTTTTTAAATAGTTTTATGTTCAATTTTGTAAGTTGAATTTTATCATAGATTAAAGAGAATAGCAGTAAAAAAATTGAGGTAAACATTTTTAAATAATTTCATTTTTAACTATACCTATAGCAAAGTTATTTATTATTATTGTCTGACATATGTTCGTTCATACATATATAAGCAAACCTATAGGTCAGAACAATCAATGTATTTACTTAAATTATTAACACCTAAGTGCAAACATTTAAACTTAAAAAAAAAATCAATAATTTCACTTACCTCTTCAATTATTCAATTCAAATAAACAATGCCAATCGTCGGTTTAATATTGTAAACAGGAATATCCAAACAATTTACTTATTATTGATTTTATAAAATTGTGTACAATTTAACATGCAACTATATTCAAACGGAATACTAACTAGACAAAACACTTTCACCATAAAAATAATTTTGTTGCTTATCCATTCAAAATACACAAATCTTGTTCACTTTCGATTGCCGTGAATATTTAACTTTCGAACAAATGATTTATATTACAATTCACGTAAATGAAATGATGTCCAACATGAAATTGATGTACAATTAAAATAAATTTTCGAACAAAAGAGTCAATCACTTAATGCAGACAATAACATAAGAATTACATCATTTATACTTAACAATATTAATAAAATACCACTGATCGAGTAACACAAAAAAAAAAACAAAGCAAAACAAAAAAAAAAAAAACTGTAACACCCAACACGGCACGGAACCACCTTAACAACAAATTCAGAATCTATGTCTACCTTGAAGTCAATTGTGTATATTTGAATTCAACAATCAAATATCCCGCGTTAAAAAGTGAACGGCGTTCAACAAGGTGTGTGCGTGTAATAATAACGATCGATCGATTTTAGTGCCAGCAACAGTGGTGCAACAGTTGATCAAAAGTCTCGTCCAACAATCTATAGAATAATGTAATATAATAAGCTGTTATTAGGGACGCTTGACTAAAGTCAATGAAAACGTGCACACCGGACAGTGTTTGCGATCTAACTGAATGAAATAATGCTGAAGAAGGTCGTTCATTCCTACTATTACTCTAGTAAGACGATCAGATCATTGCGCGTTGCGGGCGCCTTCCTTTGGAATATTAGGTAGATATGGTACCTACTGTACAATATTGAAAGAAGGAGACAGTAATGTATGTTTTAGTGAAACAGCTCTAAATATGTTTGTAGTGCTAATTCTTTGTTTATATTTTTTTTTTTTTGGATTTTCTATGAATACAACAATAATTAATAAATCATAGCACATAACTGTGCAAATTACGGTTGATGATTCATTGAGGCGTTTAATTGTTTCAGAAATGTGTTCAGTAAATTAAGTCGCGCAAAAAATGCTGAGTATGGAATAAATAGTCGATGCCTTGCCCCATAAGCGTGGAAACACTAAATGAACTTTAATTTGTAATTTGTTCTTGGCGGTCTTGTATAAAACAGAATTCTAAAAATGACAAATTCCTTTTACTTTGATTTCTATTTGTCAGACATACCTAGAGAGTTTGCCGACTTAAAAAAGCAGGATTAGAATTATACGTGATATAATTCTTAAATTCAGCCTAATTATATATTATTTTACTGGTTCAGAGGCCAAAATAGTGCTGCATTAGAACAGAAACATGCATTTAAATAGCCTGTAAGCCAAAAGCCATATTACTATCAGCAGATAATGATGAAATTGATAATTGATTCAAATTCTGCTTCTGATCGGGATTACATCTTTAGAGAACATACAACGATTGCGAGAAATGATACTGGAAGAAGGAAGAATTTACTATTTTTAAAAAAACCGATAAAAAAACTACAATTCTACGCTTGGTCGTACAGCTTACATGAAAGGATCCATTGTTTTTGGAAAAAATATATACAAAATCAACTATTTCCTCCTGAATAATGGGATAAATAATTATTATTTCAGCTACTTTAGATCATCTGGCAAATAAAATTCTAGATAAACGAAATTCAATTATAGGTATTTATAATTTGGTTACATCATAACCATTAGCCACGACACTAAGTTCTTAGTTCTAATATGTATTAACGTTAATTCTTCATAGAACTTCGAACTAACTATTAAACAACGTAACAATGTATAACATACAAAAGTCCTTTAAAATGACAATGAAATGTGTCAATTTATCGGATAAAAATATTTATTATCCTGCTACCCATAAATAATATGTAGGAAATTAATTTATTTTTATTTTGTTTTTTTTTTTTAAATTTAATACAATCCGCCAAGAGGACTCTTGTCTGTTGTCTCTATTCAGAAGACTGTATCTCATCGCATACATTATTATTTGTTCTCTATGCATTGTATAGAGGAATTGCTATTAATAATTTATGATATATTTATTACCTATGGCATAAAATATCGCCAAGTAAACACCCCCGAGTGGCAATACATGTTAAGATATTAATCAACCTACTCAATAATATAGATAAAGTAAATAATAAGAAATGCATTCTAAAGTAGGTATAGTAATCATTATTATGCAATTATTGTTTCACATGGTTGGCGAATATAGGAAATTTATCACTCATCAGGAGACTATAAGTGATATGTAGCGAAAAGTATTATATTTCATTCAATATTAATATTACTCGAATATGAATTGTACATTGAAAGATATTCTACCCGTATAGTCTTATTGCTACAATCTTGATTTCTGAATTTATTATTATAATAACGTACTAATCTTCCATAGACTAAAATTCATAAATCGTAATCATAAAAACGATTTATATCCAATGTGATTGCCAAAATATTAATTATTAACAAATACTGGGTGTTATTTTACTCATCTAACCCTCTATTCATTTGTATAATTGGAACGAAGAATATTTTTTTGTATAAATTATCTAAGTTACTGGAATATTTTCATTATCGCCACCACATCAATCGCAGATTAAACATTATTCCGAAAAATAACCTAAAAAAAACTGCTTGAGCGCAGGACTAGTAACCAATATATTAGGTTCTTTTCTGATAGCCAAACGACGCTTAAACTCACCTCGAGACTGGTATATGAATGCCTGCAAACTCTAATGGGTTCGGCACTATGGAGGACTCTATCAGCATACAAACAAGTTAAGGATCTAATCAGGGGATCGAATCTGCATCGAAATATATATACATACTTTCTCTACCCAGAGCTAAAGTTAAAAAATTAACAGAGTTCTTTACCAGGCACGGTCAGTTCAAAGTGTACTTGTACAGGATGGGTGTAGTGGTAAATTCAAACTGCAGAGTCTGTGAGAAACTCTCAGCCACAGCTGAGCATTTACTCTGTGGCTGCCTAGCCGTATCAGAAAAGAGACAAAAGACACTCGGAATCCATTTGACGAACTTGTCAGATATCCGTGGAGCATCTTGATCGACCATCCTAAGGTGTATTGATTTTCTGGAAGACCGATGGTATGTCAGAACACGAAGATTGTCTAATGGGCCCATCTATGGAGGAGCTCTCTAGGGTGTTCCAGCCCTCTCCTCACACTAACTAACCTCAATATTCCATATACAATTTGATACAAAGCCCAAATTATTTCGGGAACCGTCTCTAAACTTAAAATTCCAACGATAGTAATTGGCAGTACAATCCATACAGAGGCGACATAAAATATTAATATCGATTCAGTTTGTTAATTATGCATTCAAAATATTGTGCTCAGTTATGGTAGATCGTTAAAATTAAGTAGGCATTTATCCATATTGTAGTAAAATATTTTTCCATCCATTTAAATGATTATCCTACTCAGTGGGGTAGCAAGAATTTTATTTTCATATGTGTGGGGGGGTTGGTTATTTTATTTTCAACTGATCTTTTCTACAAATAACAATGGTGTCTTCATAGTAACGAAATTTCTTTATATTCAAGCGTTGCGAAGAGAGTAAATTTTATCTCTGTGTTGTAAAGAGTTAAGAAAAATGGTTGTGTAATTTTGATCCAAGATTTTCCCAAATCGACCGACCCCCACCTCACTCACGCCACTTATGTAAATAGGAGTTTAAGTTAATAATAAAACAACAGCAAATTGTACATAATGATGCTCAACTAAGTTCCAGCCTTAAGTTGTATTGCATTGTTTGTTTGGTAAATTACTATAATTACACATATCCTTACTTATAAATACTTATGATATTACATAACGTCAAAATTGTACCTTAGAACAAGTATAAATACAATTTGCACATACATCTGGAGTCTATTTAAATTTCGTCATATCAGCAAAGTTTAAGTACTGAATCACATTGAAGTATAAAAGTATACACACCATCCAAACAATTGATTAAAGTTAGTGTGGAGTTGAAACCCATTCACATTTCGGGGAAATTTGACATTTGTTTGAAAAAGTAAAATTAAGTTTAACTACACCAAAGCCACTGTTTTCACCAGCTTAGACACACATTCCATACCCGTCTCCATTTTTGAACCAACTAGCTACGACAATAAAAAATTCAAAATACCCAAATAAAAATACAAAATTTAATTGGTCGCCTTTTTTTACTGTCGAGCTGTTACATTATCCTTTTTTCATAAATTTAAACTACTTCTAATCGATCTTTTTTTAACGTGTCGCATAACTGTTGCTCCTAGGGCTTTACAGACAAAAATGCACCAACTTTGAATATTTTTAATGTGTATGATTAATCTTATCACTCTTAGATGGATACTTATGACATCTATGATGTACTATTTGGTAAATGGTTTTATAAAATTGGTCAAATTTGTGCAATACACTATTGGATACCACACTACAAACCAACAAACCTTACATATTTTTGGATTATCGTCATTTCCAGCTATCTGTTGTGCAGTGTATATACAATAATTTTTTTTGATATGGAGAAAAAAGCTCAGTGTTTTTGTATGATTGGTTTACCAATTCAGGTAAGTTAGTTACCTATTAAGGAGCAATTCCATTAAATTGAAGATCAATGTCTATAAGTCAATATTTCTTATTTCTGCTCAATAAACAATTGACCATACCCCCAGCCACAAGCCCACAATGTAAAAAATGAATCTTCACCAAAATAGCTTTTTACAAATTCAGTTTTGATTTGGTTCTATTTATTAGTGTTAGCATTTTAATTAAAAAAATTTTTTAGCATAATGAACAAGGTGTTCTGTGAACGACCAGAACATCCCTTATGCACGCCCTACTATATCGAAGTACGAAGCATTGAAAGTACGTTACTTCGATTGATCCTTGCATCGAAAGTGCCATGTATCGAATATCCCATGCCATCAAAAATATGGTGCCCCTATGTAAATAAAATTTGAAGACACTCAAAAATACCGAGACTTTTTTATATCTTTAAAAATTAAATGGAATTGCTCAATACACTACACTAACAATTAACTGATCAATACTATATACATACAGGGTATTGTAAAGTATTTCTCGTTTATGGTTTATTGCAAGAAATTAAGAAATCTCGTTCTATTTCTGGAGAAAATCTACAAAGATAACAGAACGATGAGCCTCAATAATAAAGCGTTACGAAAATATGGTACGCTATCAGTACGTGTTACAAAAATTGGTACAATTGTTTTTTGTGGAACTTCATCATCCTTTCTGTTTCTACCACTTTTCTATTATTATTCATCGGGACAAATCGAACCAATGTTACCCGTACTATTACCGGGATTGAATGAAAAAACTATTACTGATTACTGTCTCTTGACCTGTTTTCATATATTGGCTATATTTGTTGCTGTAGTTGGATTATGCGGAGTTGATCTGATGTTCGTGACATTTGCAATTCACGGCTGTACGATATCGGATTTATTTAGAAATGCATTTCAAAGATTCAATAGGATGTTGTTGGACAATGATTCGACTACAAATATATCGTATGCATTAAGAAATATAATTAAGATGCATCAGGATTTTTGCAGGTAAACGATCGCAAAATAGCTAATTGTTATAAATAAAAATTGATATTGCCAGTAGATCAGCATAGTGTCACGTATGCATATGGTCCCAACGCTGACGGTAAAAACGTTGAGGGCGGTAGAGAGGCGATAGTATTTTGAGTAACAAATTGTATCAGAGATAAACAAAATAGTTTCGCCTCGTCGCTGATACCTATATGTAATAATAATTTACTTGCGCCTCGTTGCTTCGATTTTAATAATTAACTTCTGTCCTACGCTTTTCATTGTTTATTTTATATCCAATACCTACATATATATTTAAAGATACATGCAGAACATTCAGGGGCTCTTTTTCTGGATATGCATTGTTCAAATTGGAACTTCAATGATTAACTTATGTTTTATCACATTTTTAATACTATCGGTAATCTATTTTTAATTTTTTTATTATAAAATTTCAAATTTAACTACAACATTTTCAAAAAAAACCAGCAAATTATTGATTGGTTACCGGTATACTTTCTACTAATATCGACATTGTTTCAAATGCTAAGCTTCTGTGTTCTGGGAACGATTATTGAAAATATTGTAAGTATAGTATAGTAGGCTATTTTTAAGTTCAACTTTTTTTTTTTTTTTTAGAATGACCACATCTATGATACTATAATCAACAGTAAATGGTACGTGTTGCCAACAGGCGAACAAAAATTATTTTTATTTATGTTGAAATGCGCTCAATCACCATACTTACTAACGATTGGTGGTGTAACACCACTAAACGTGAATACATTTGTTCAAGTGAGTAAAATTTAACAATACAATTTTACGTGAAGGAGGAAATATTTAGTTTTCAATTACCAATTTTAAGAATTTCATATGAATTTACAAATTCCATAATTTAAATATGCCAGAAAATAATCATACCCCACTATACTCATAGAAAAATCTTCTTTAAAATTATCTTTTTTTATGTATTATATATGGAGAGTTGAAAAATGGAGTTAGGATCGAGTTGAAACCAGGGTTCAACTCTGCATGTAAACGTTGTAATAGATGTAGACCTAGAATTTGAAATATCGTTTTTCATGACTCATTATGCAACTTTATTTATAATAATTGTCGTATTTTCAGGTAATTAAGACGGTCTATACCTTTGCTATGATGCTGATTCAGTTTTTGGGTTAATTTTTGGTTACACTACAATACTTATGCACACTACTTACTTCAATGAGTAAATTAAATTATAAAATTAACAATAAAATAAAATTATTATGCTATAGATTTCTATTAAAATTATTAATATTTTCAAAATAGAGGGAGCCTTCATCATCTTCAGTCTGTCGAAAACACTTTTTTCTTGGATCTTAACAGTTCTTTCTACTCTTTACATTTAAATTTGAACTTTGTCCAGTTACTCTCTTTATTCGTCCTTTGACTGTAAAAGTTATCATTATTAAATATGTCGTCGGAATCCCACGAAGAATTTATAAAAATAATTAACATCAGGGAAATATTAATGCCCAAATACGTCATCGAAATAATTCATTCATAAATTAACTTGACCGCAACGTTTATTCACACATATAAACACGCACAAATGCACATTTCTGTCATTCTAAATTTTCCCAAAAAATTGTTTAAATTCAGCGAGAACCTTGTGATCAGAGAGATAAATATAAATACATAAATGAATCATATTATATTAAGTTAACTTTTGTGTTTGGTAGGTATTTTATAGCATTTACTATGACAAATAGTTTAATTCACATTTTTGGTATGTAAGTATTTATATATGTATGACAAATTAATTCCATTTATGCAGCTTAACTAAAGAATTTAATTGTAGGTAAGTTTGCTATTGGGCAATGCATTATCAATACAAATTATATGAACAAAACCCAGCAAAGAATTTTTTTTTTTTTTGAATAAAATTAATTCATGTTCAAAACCTTTAAGGGTTGACTTTTTCCAAAAAATTTATTTAGTAACAAATGAGAGAATTTTAAAACAATATAAAAATACAAAGTTTCAAAACCATAGTATTAAGAAAGTTAAAAAATATGCAACTTTTTAAAAAACTGCCAAAAAAACGGTCGGTGCCTCACCAAATTTCTTTTTGGTTTTTTTCGTCAAAATGACGTAAGTTTTTTTTTTTAATAGTCTCATGATGATGGGATCAATAGTTGTCACGTGTCGCTACTGTTTTAGGTTCGCGAGAATTCTGATATTAAAAATGGGTAATATCCCTACTTACATCGATCCCTTCCATAAAAGGTATAATATTATGGATAGAAAAAAGTGTATATATATTTTTGTGTTGTATAATAGAGGATCATCATTTATAATCGACTTTTAACCTTTATTGATTGTGTTACGGAGGATCTGAGAAGCCTGGGCGTTAGAAACTAGAGGGACGTAGCAGAGGACCGACAACACTTGAGAAATGTTATAGAGTCAGCCAAAACCCACTTCTAGGGTTAAGATGGCTATGAGAGAGAGTTAACCTTTATAACGAGCAAAATTAATATAAAATGACTATTTTCTTCTATGAATTTAAAAAACTAAGTATTCAGTAAAAATAGTCCTAATCGCATGATCGTAGATATGGACCTTAAAGAGTGAATGAAAGTAAATTAATTAAAGATATCTTATGTACATATGTCAAATTTTGTACGAATTTCAATCTCACATTAGGTATGGCACTCAATTTATGAAATAGTCCTACGCAATATTAAATTCCTTACAATTTTGCGTTATGTACGACTAGGTACATAAAATATATAAAATCTGAAAATAAATTTTATTGGCGAAACATACAACACAGAATAAGTAGTTTATGTTTGTATATAAGAAAATGCAGTGTAAAAGGTTCCAATCTTTTAATCAACATCAAAAACTGTTTTGTTTCTCATTTTTCATTTTGGATAGTTTTCTTGTTAGATAATTTATATATTTACTAAAACATCATATACGATATACGTTCATCTGTAATTGGCCAATCCCTTAAAGTGCTGTTAAATTAGCAAACGAAACGCACACAAAATTAAATAGATTGCCGTGAGTATTGTTTTAATAAAATAACTGCTAAAAATGTTAAAATTGTTCGTGACGACGATCGACGTAGAGGTAGAGTGTGTGTGTGAGAGAGAGAGAGAAAGAGCTTTTATTTTTAACTTGTTAATGTGTCCCTGTACCCGTGTCTGTTCTATCTCAAACAATATATATTCATAAATGTTATTTAGCAAAAACAACAACAACAAAACAATTTCTTGGATTTCTAATTAAAATACATTTTCCATAAGATATGTCTTTAAATGCCGAACATACACACACAATTTGAAGTTCTTCGGTACTAATAATAAACCAGCAAATACATTTAAAAGTAATAATTGTAATCCCCGTTGACGCTAACAAATGCTTGATGACATTTACAAATTAGAACATGAACAAAACTATGATGATACTAATATTTATGGTTGATTAAGGTAAACATTGTTAAAGGATCAACAACAAACACCATGTTTGTACATTGGTCGTTTAGTAAATTATTTTATTATTTATTTGGAGGCTTTAAGCGTTGCCTGTTCTCAGAATATAAATTTCTGTATGTTCTTTAATTAGGCACTTATTTGTTATGATTTGTTAACATGGAATTTGAATTTATTGCTTGGATAGAAATAGTTGTTAGATATTATATCATAGATTAATAGAAATAATATAATTTATTCAATGGTTTCATTGATTCTAATGACAATTATTACCTTATATGCATATACTTCATACTTAAGATACTTATGTGTGTGCCGTGTAAAAATAGACACGACAAAAGATTCTCAATAAAACAACCCCGACAAAATAAGATAGAAAATTAGATTAGACGCTATTGAATGTACTCCTTCAGGGAAATTTAAAGTTTGTATGGAGAAATGTTAAAATATTTTTTATTAATTTAAAAAGTTATGAGGGGAGTGGAGGATGATCCCTTATCAACTATTGTTTCAGAGAATTTCGATGATCTCCAGGTGGGTTTAGATTTTTTATGAAAAAATGCGAAAATATATTTTTTTTTAATTTGAAGGCCAGACTGCCTGCTGCCACCAGTTATTTATAAACTTCGTCATATGAAATTATTCACAACTGCACAGAAAATAAAATAAAAAATTAACAACATGACACTTCATCAGAATTGTAAATTGTTCAAATATCACCAGTTACTCTGATAATATTTTTTGCAGATCCACAGTCCCATAGATATATTTTATTTATATTTTTTTTTTTATGACCATTATTTGTAGATATAATGTAGATAGTTTTTTCTTTAAAAAGCTGTATTAAACAAATATTCTCTATACGTTTGAATATATACATATTTGGTTTAACCAGAAATTATTTCACAAGTGTGAAAATTTCCATAAAATATTTAAATTGTGTTCATTGTCATTGATTCCATTCATTTAGTAATGTCTAAAGTTATGGGGATATTAGATAAAAATACTTTAGTCATGTAATTAAGATAAGCTTTTAAAAAAAGCCAAAAATCGACTAAAAATGACGGGAAGTTACAAAAAATCGAAAGTGTTTTGCTTTCTCAAGATATATGAATATATTTTTATTTATATCCTTGCCAGCAACATTGTTCTAGAAATTACCTGAAATAAACATTTAAAAGAAGATTTTTTATGTAATTCTTATTTTTATAGTTACATATATATAATTTAACTTTATTAAAATTACTATTCCTTATTCCCATCAAAAAGCCTTTTCATCCAATAAATAGACAGCATATGAAAATTATTACTATGCATCCAACAGAAGGTACATAAAATAATCATAAATATTGACTTTTAACACTTTGCAAAATATGAATTTTATTCTTAAATGGTATAAGTATAGATGTGTAAGCAAATATAGCAGAAATTACTATGTTGCAATAAATCACATGCTGCGTTGTGCGTTATTAAACAAAACGCAAACATTCTAATAGGTTTTTAGAGACGATATAAAAGAATGCCATAAGAATCTATTCTGGAAAATATTAAAATCCTTTTCACGTCCATCCCATTCTTTTAAAACCAACGCAGACAAACGTATTCAATACACCGGCATGCGCAAGCAAAAGATAGAAGTTTTCTACAAATTAACCGATGATGATAATGGTTGGTTGGTGGTGGTGGTGCCTCGTTTAACTTCTTATATAAATGCAAACAAAAATTGACGCCAAAAAAGAATTAAAATGCAACGTAACATCAATGCTATATGGAAAGTATTTCACAAAATTTTACACCTACACGGATATGTTGAGTTTGTTGAGCATCCTGGGTATATCGGTGTGTAGTCAATTCCATCGGCTTAAATTAATTGCAAACTATTTACATAAAACATAGAAGATCTTGACTTTGAAAATGACTCAGTGAGTTGTACAAATTTTTGTTTACTGAGGGTAAATAAAATGCAATCGGGTTAATGACATCAACATGGTTTTGTTGATTTATATTTATTTGTCGACACTGGAAGGATAGTTGTTTTATTTTATAAATAAAGTTCTAACAGTGAAGAATTAAATTGCACTCTAATTGGTACTCTTGTCTAGACTTTCAACAAAAAAAAAAAACAAAAAATAGAAAATCCAGTGTTGGTTTAATAATACATATTCAATCAACAACACGACAATAGGAATATTACTATATTACGAGAAAATTAATAGTAGTTACATAAGTTCCTGAGACTGCTGATGATTTCATCTATAATTTGAATCTTTTCATTCTTCTGGTTATTTTTAATATGACGCATTGCATCAAAAAGTACATATATGCAAATTCTACATTTACATATTTACAACCCATAGGCTTTTTCTCTTCATCAGCGATATCGTAATAATGGTATTTCTACCAAATGCAGAACGAATTCTATTATCGAAGTAAATCTTTATGTACATATTACATGTAATAATGATATTATTGTTGAACCCTATGTATGCTCGTTTGGCAAAATTTTATCAGTGGATTTTTCTGTAATCTCACAATTCTCTACAAAAACAAAACGTTATTATTCGAACAAAAAAACGAAATAGTATGTAGGTATAATATTCTAGGTGCCTTCTATAATTTTTAATTAGTCCAATTATAACTGCAACTGAAACAGTTCTTATCAAAAATATAATTGAAAAATTTAAATTATAAATTATGGCATAAGGTTGAAAAGTACATAACTTTTGTCTCTAATAAATAATTCACACAACTGTCAACTTATTTATTTATGGTCCATGCTCCTGTGCTCACGTGCCTTTATAACAAAGTCCGCCTTATTTTATATTAATAATATTTGTCTGTTGAAAAGTTAACATTTTATAGACTCTTGAACTTTCTACCAGAACATGGCTTGGTGTGTTGTGTATAAGTAAATATAAAAACCATTGGTATCATTTTCAGAAACAAAGAAGTAAATTATTATGTGCTACCTGAATGACACATAACTAATATTTTCGATTCGGCTTCCTTTGATTTTGCCCGTTCGTAGTAAACCGATTTCGAAAAAGAATGTTATAAATGTGAATTGAAAAGGGATGCCGCGCGATATATTGATGATTGATAGTTTTAAAAATTATTTAGAAATTTTTATATCAAATATAGAATTTATCTTATTTTTAGAACTTTGTAATCATTACATACATATATTGCCGCATGATTTTAATAAAGGCCAATAAAGGTCATTATACAGTACACTATCGATAATTTGGATCGAATGATTACATAAATTTGCTGACAAAAAATAATTAAAAGTTGAATCACTCCAGCATTTTTCAGCATTCAAGACTACAGATCAAGCAAGAATTTTGTTCAGGATTTAGTAGCCATTTAGCTAAATGTGGCGCCCGGGTAAAGTGTACCATATTCAATTCCTATCTTATTGTTTTTCTTCAACCTATTCTATATTTTAAATAATGTAGATATGAATAGATCAAATTTACAACTAGTACCTGTACCTAATACATATGTGTATTGGTTTTGATAGGTACAATACTAAATTAATTTGTTCTAAAATCTAATTTCGAAATAACATTTCTATCATTCACTCTGAGACTCAGAGTCTGAGTCAACTGGTTCGAAAAACGCTTGCCGGACCATTTAAAAAAAATATACAATGCGGTTACGTACGATTCAAATATCAGATATGAATATTGTTGATGTAGACTAAGATAGAGCTAACAAGATAAGCCCACATACAAAGTGTTTCTAGTTAAGACCCTTTTTTTTCATAAAAAAAAATCAATTTTTATTTATGGTTCTGTTGAGACCATAAATCCATACCCATGATGCATGTGCCAATAGTTAAGACATGATCAATGTTATCGGAACATTAGATATGTTTTTGTTTAATCGAATTTATATGGACGCCTTTCTTGCAGAAAACTTGCAGATAAAATATTCCACGGATATTTTTAGAATCGCATGAATTGTCTATAATAAGATACTTTTTAAGTACATATATATATGTATATATATACTACATTTATCTATATCTCTATCTTGATCATTGTTTATACCACAATTATTATTATTATCCAAAAATTATTATTGTATTATTCACAGGAGAGCAACGAACATTGTCTGGTCAACCGTGTATAGAGGAGTTTAATAAATTTTACATTTAAGAATTTTCTAGCTATAAGGTGTGGGTAGGGATATGTTTAGTGAAACTGTATTGTCTGATCGTGATGTTTTTTTAAGGCGGATTTAATTTGAAAATTTATATACAAAAAAAAAACAAAAAACAAAAAATTTACATGTAGGTACATATTGAAATTGTTTTTCAATCATAAATTTTCATGTTAAGTGTTTCCCCATCTAACTATTTTCCATATTGAGATATAGAGACATCAATTTGCCTCAATCTTATGGAAACGATGCCGTTGTTGATATTTTCAAGTTTAATCTTCAGTTTTCCTTGGGAACTGAATGACAACATAAAATTACCGCATTTTGTTTTTTTTAAGTGCCATTCAAATAAACTGCTTCAAATCATCACACATAATATTATACTCTATTAAATGACTAAACACAAACAATTATAATTGATGATTTTGAAATTCTCTAAATAGTCTCATTTCATAAAAAAAAAAAAAATTAACTGAAGCCAATAATTTACCTAACGTTTAGTCTAATTTGCTCTATTATAATAATAATAATTAAGCAACGGATCATGAAGATCCGACGATGAGAAAAAATTAAATTAAATTCGAATTGACAAACCAAATGACTATAGACATAGATAGTCTAAACGAAGTTATATAGGTGGTCTTAAATATGGATGGGCAACATTTTCAAAGAAACATAAAAATTAAATTTTATAAGAAACAATTGTTGCAAATGGACTGATTAAACTATATACGCAATACCATTGACATTGCAAAAATTACGCCAATAAAACACATAGGATCGTGTGAAATAAAACCATCAGACACCATTACAGAATGATATTTATAACAAAAGGCCTTTTCATAACTTTTAACCATTTTATACATACATAAATGAAAATAAAAACGTTCAAACTACAATATGAATAAATAAAAGTGATGAGAGCAATAAATTTGTTGTATAAATGCTTTGTATTCTAAAAGGATTATTTATGGATTGCATTGCTCGTATAAACATTTGTTTAGTCAATATTTATTGTATTGACTGTGCAAAAAAGGGTAGAGTGTAGCCGTGATTATGTACAGTACATACATATGTATGTATATCGTTTTCAAACGATAAGCAACCGTAACAAATCACTTGTAATAGTCCTTAGAACGATTAAAGAAAAATCGCCTAGAATTACATATACATACATAAATATATCAAAATACACAAACAATCTTTGAATAGATTTGTGCAATTAGTGTATAATGAAAAGTAAGTAGAGTTAACTAAAGTTCAGTGCCATTATTGCTAGTCATGCCAATGATAAAATGTCATCGAAACGGAAAACATTACTATGCTCCTGTCATTTATATAGGTATGTAATGTACATACGTTACTAACATTTATATGCTTCCATTAAAAAAGATTAAAAACCAAAATCCTTTTCAAAATGCAATGAGAGGAGCAACACTATTCTCTGCTTCTTCATCATGGAATTCTCTTCTATTTTAATTGGAAATTGGAAAATTATAATTTACGATCACAAATCTATGATAACAATAATATACCCACCCATTGTTTTGCCCAGTCTGTCTTGATCATCGTATCGGAGTAATTCAAATCCGGCAATATCACCAACGCTGGTCTGATGAGTTTTTTTTTTTGGAAAATGCAGACAATAATGGATCAATAAGACCTGACCAGTCAGATTACTTTCGAAAAAAGTCTTTCTGTAACTATGAGGTGAGTTTACAAAACGATAATTTATCATATTTACAATAAGTGACAATTATTGTTTTGAGAATGAGACATTTCCCAATTATCATATTGCCTAAGGATTATGAGAAAATCTTGCAATTTTTGTATAAGACAGTTCGTCTTTCTTAGATTCGTGTATTACGTGCATTGTACATAGTATAAATTAAGTTTGTAAGTGCATCAAAACAAAAGTGTATATTATTATTATTGCACCGTGAAATGTTACATTAGAATTCTTTAGAAAATCTAAATAGCCATAATTAACCATATAGTTTCCATAATGTAAATTATCCGCATATTCCTCCTTAACCCAAGCATATACTATTCTTTGTTGGGTTAGGTTATGATTAATTTCAATTGGACAACACACACGTGCATTATCATGTTCCACTTTCATAATAATATTCACAGTGCACATTTCATATAAGGTAGGTAGGTACAACATATACAAATACATATAGGAGCAAAGTAATGTCTTAAAGATTAATAATCATAATCAAAGTAACTGCATATAATACAAGAAGTTTCATAAGAATATTAAGTGTTTATGACAAATTTTGTATTTAATGACTCGGCTATTAAGTAATTTATGTAGTGCTGAGAGGCCGAATCTGTGCAATCAATAGAGTAATTTGGATCAAGATCACTGTAGATCGATTATAATGTTTTTCTTTATAGTATAGTTGACTGAACTATAAATGACGTAGGTCTATGTATAACAATTATTGGCGCCTATTGAAACAGAACAAAAGGCAAATCATTTTAATTAAAGTTAATCCTCCTTATCTGGTAACAACAACAACAAAAAGTGACATTACGTCATTTACAATGATCAAGATGTTCATTTCTGAATGTTTATATGGACATTTTTCGTAATTTAAAGAATTTAATTAATATTTTTTGGGTGAGTGATCGACGTTACGCTACCTTTTATTTCTTGTTCTTTGCCCCCTAATTTTTGATAATAATTTCAGAGCCGCAGATCGATAAGAGAAAAGGAACGAACGACAGGTCCACCAGAAAAAAATATTGGAAACCGACAACTTGTATTAAATAATCCCATGCTAATAGTTTTTGGAAAATCCTAACCATAATAAACAACGCTAAAAATACTTGAACAAGATGCACATTGCATTATGTGAAGTATACATAAGTATATCTAGTTGTTATTAAGCAAGGTGTTCCACTTCGATTGAAAAGAAAGTGGATTTAGTCGAACACACATGTATGGATTCATTTAAAAAAAAAAATCAAGCCATGCAATCAAACAAAACAAGTGCAGCACAACCGCACATAACAACATTATAAGAAAAGAAAAAAAAACACTTCCACCTTACCCAAATAAAGGCATAAAGAATTTTATTAATCGACTATTGATAATAAATTTGCATTAGATCGGTATGGTAGCGAAAGTTCACAATAAAAATATATTTTTAAGAAAAAAGATGCACAACGAATATTAAATACGCGGTCCTTTCACTTCGCGTCAGTTAGATACCTAGACGTATTAAAATTGTTTCTTAAATATTTTTTTTGTCGAAGATGATTTACCGATTTCTTTGTCATCATGACATAAAGATTTACAAAATATTTTTTGCGTAATTCATTGAGAAAACAATAGACTTCCTATTTCGTTGTAACTTAGAAAAATATCAACCGCAGAAGGCTCCAAATTTAAAGATGAATGTAATAAATAACTTATGTGATATATACAAAGCATATCATTATGTAATGGGTCCCATCAAGTTGTCGCTTTTTAATAGCCTTTCATATACCTACACAATAAGAAGAAACAGTAAGAGTAAATTACTTTTATTGTTGATATTACCTACAAAAATTAATATTTTCTTGTTTGAAATTACAAATTTGAATCAACTGAAAATGCTTTTGTTGACTGTGTATTTGTATATCAACGCTCCCATGGGAATAATGTCCCAATTTTTGATGAACAAATTTAAGTTTCTTAAAAATTAGATCTACCTACCAAATTTATTAATTTTCGAAATACTAAATACAGTTTGTTGTTTGTTGAAGATTCATAATTTTTTAGAAATCATTTTCATAACTGCCATTTTAGTTGGTGCAACCATTTTGAAAAAAAAAAAAAATAATGAATTTGTTAACAAGTCTATAATGAAATAATGCTTGTAGGACGTACTTAATGACAAGTTTATCCATTGGAATTTGTACTTTAAGAAAGGTTCAAAATCTTAAGTGAAAAATAAAAAAATATAATTTTCCTTCGATGATGACTAAACGGATTAAAATGTTCTATAAGTCATTGCAATTTATTATAATATGTACAAGGAAAACCTTAAATGTACTTAGTAATGTCTCGGCATCATACCTGAGTGACTACTGTCAATTACTTCGATTTCAGGCAAACCACAATATATGTATATATATATATATATATATTATAAATAAAAACAAAATAACGATTCATTTGGAATCCGTGATGCACCTTGCCAAGGTAAACAATTTTTTTTTTGTGCAAGGTCGTGGTACGATGCAATCGAAGTTGATGACGCATTTTGTCTGCATAGAATTTGTTTTAGTGATTTAGGCTTACATCGAGTTTTACATATGATGCAAACGGGTGATAAGGTGTAATTTATTTTGTATTTATAAGTACTCTTGTTTGACATATAAGAATATATGAAACGAACATCCTCTCTCTGTACGTACCAATCAGTACAATTCTCACGATGTAGGTTGATTGAGTTAAGATTAAGATATGCATTTATGCCCCTTATTGTACGTATATGATTGGACGAACAGACTGGACATTAGGGCCCGTATATCCATCCATATACTTTATATATAACCGATTTTCGGAAAAACTCGAATTATATTGACTGGTGGCTTATAGACGACAGTGACTATTAACGGAATACGAAACCTTATATATAATTTGTGTCGTAGTTTAAAATGCGTGTGCTGGCATACGGGCCTATTATGTTGGTAAAGTGAAGTTTCAAACGAATCCTTACCTTAAATAAGTGTTGTTTCGAATCGATAGGCATCATTTGTATGTACAACATGGATATGTATGTAGAGTTTGTATCGGCAATTAATTTATAGTCTACTCATAGTATTGCATTGAGTCAAGTAAAGATTTAAATTTTCTAATATACCGCTCTCTATACATATACATACATAGGCATGCAAATAATATATACCTACAATGTACCAAAAAAGGAAAATAATAAGGTGGCATTGAAGATTGTATTGCAGGAAGCAATGAAGCTAAAAAAAATAATTTAAAAGCAATTTCCATATTGTCATTACATATAATAACATAACATTAAATTGAAGATATATTCTGTGGTTGAAGTCATCGAGTAACAAGCAGAGTCTTAGGAGTATCAACATTATTTAGACTTAATCACAAATTATTTATAATCAATTCCACTTCCAAGATGAAAAAAAATGTTTTTATCAACATTTTAAGGTACTTTTCTCCAATATTTTAAAAGTAGTGCTCTATATGGACCCAATTTCAAGTGGAATCTTTAATTTTTAACTTTCTGGTGACAGAACTTGTTTATTTAGCTTGAGTGGGATTTGAAGCGTACTGAGCCACCACCACTTGATCAGTTTCACACCCTATACATAAACACAAACAGAAAAGTATGAAAATAATAATTCTGAACTAACATATACATATTTATAGACTTACTCCCTATCTTAATTGTAAAATAAATACGCGTACCGAGAAATACTTAAAACTTTACTTATTCTTAGGTACCTACATATATATATATGCATCAATTTTATGTACATTCATTTGTTCTTACATATAAGTACCTATATACAATATACATACATTTTACATTCAATAGATTCAATTATTAACAAATTAATATTTTATTTTCATCAATTTTCAATTGAATAACAGCGTGGGTTTCAGAAGTAAGTAACATGCAACTTGCGCGGATATCTATAAATGTTCTTAACAATAAACATACCTACTTAAGTGCATAAATTCCATTTCGTTACGAAATACACACATAACGATCAAATTATATATTTAGCATTTTCTGATTTATGGGGCGCCTAGGAAATTGTAGTAATATTGTCCATTGATTAAAAATTAACCAGAGACTACAATAGGATTCTTACACGCGGCGATTCTGGAACCTTTCATTGCCTATAAAATTGAAAAATCGAATCGTTATTCATACACTTTCAATGAGTGCACGTTACTTATACCATCTTATACATATGCATACTGTACGTACATATGCAAATATATATATACATATATATATATATATATATGTATATATAACTCTAAATGGATCTATATGTACAATCATACAACAATTCTATTCATTTGGTACATTGTACAAATAAGATATGTGAACAATGTGGGTGGGAATATTGACAAGATATGGCAATGTTTTATACACATATACAATATTTTCAAGTTTTTGTTTGTTTACTGCTCTCCCCTCATAACAAATTGTAAGTAGTCAGAGATTGGCAAGCTACCAAAAATACATAACATAAAATCTAAGTGTTTGCATATTAAAAATAAACAATTACTTTAGGAGGAGCGAACAAAGATGATGGATGATTGGTAATATTCATTTTACCCTATGAAAATAACTTTTAAATCTGAACAAAGTTAGAATATGTAGATCTTCTTTTTTTTTGGTACACAATTGCAGACCGTAAGCCACCAGTTAATAAATATTAGACTTTGTTATTTTATAAAACTTTATTCCAATATATTTTCGTTTTCATTTTTATTGCATTCCTTGCTTACGCTATTTTTGCGTGGGATTCGAAACTAAAAAAACACATAAATCAAAATGTCTCGAAATCGAATAAAAAGATTTTTTATTACAAATTTGGCATCTTATTTATCATTTCTGGTAGGAAGTCAAACAAACACCAGCTCTGACCTCTGAAATAAAAAGGAGAATTCTATTTGCCAACCGGTGTTTCTATGGGCTCAACTGGACCAAAAACCGAGTATACAAAATGTTGGTAATAACTCATTCTAATGTATGCATCAGAAACCTAGATTCTGACTAAGTGGAATGAAGCTTCCCTCGGTGCGTTAGAGAGGAAGCTATTGCAAATTTTTTTTCGATCTATCCATAAAAATGGTTTATGATATTGTCGCAAAAATTAAAACTGGAAGACTTCGCTGGGCGGGACGAGTTATACGTGCATATCAAGTGAATCTTGGAAAGATTGCCAGAAGGAAACAGAAAAAGAGGTATAGTCAGACCGAGATGAATAGACGGAATTGAAGATGGTACTTTAAAAATTGTATCGATCTGTATGAACTGTATGAACTGGAGAAAAATTGCCTTGAATAGAAACCAGTGAAAGAGGAAATTAGGTGATGATTTATGACTTTCAGTACATATATGTTGGACATAAGGCTGCCTTCATACACACTGGTGATAATTATATAATAGGTCGGTACAGCCATTTTTGCGAATAAAAGTTTTAACAAACCTAAGTCAATTTTGGGATTTTGTCATTTTTTCTTTAGTTGGCGCCCCTGTCTCTTTCGTCCTATACTCGACATGATTCTTTACATATATGTACATCAAAAAAACTCGATTTTATTTACCTATCTATGATAGTTTGTTAATTAATTTTAATTTTAAATAAAAACAATTACAAAACCTATAGGTACATATAGTACATTACATGTACATTGCACATACAAATATTCTAAATTGATTTTGTTAATAGAATATAATATTGAAATCGTGCCGTACCACTAATACAATAATTACGCTTAATTACACAAATAAAACGGCTTTCTTTACAAAATGCAATATCCCTGTAATCACAAACTAGGAATCTCTTGAATTCAATTGGATTTGGTACATATCCATGAATAGCTTATATATTGTAGGTACATACCTAATATAATTGTACTTTAGTATTTACTTGTATGGATTTTATATAGTACGTATAGTTATAAATAGGCAACGTTTCTATGTAACGTTTGGCCAAAAGTAAATGAAATCGATTTTTAAATATAGTTATTGCAAAAAAAAAATTCCAGAAGTGAATAAATGGCATAAATAAATACACTTTTCCAAATTAAAAGTATAATCATTATATTTGGTACAATTGTATTAAATGTTATGCATCAAAAGCAATTGTAATAGAATAATTCTTAGTTTTATTTCATTGTATCTCAATATGATTACACTTTTTCTTCCATCTACCATTTTAAAATCAACACTCTCAACATTAAAATTACGCTTTTATTATTATAATTCAATCAGTATCTGCATAATAGATAACAAAAAAATATATAAACCCACGTTTTAATATAGAATTGCAACAATTATAGGCAAATATTTCTTATATAAATATACAGGGTGTACGATCAGCGAGGAAGGGATAAACGTTGAGTGGTACTATTTTGAGGACAAAAAAATTCTACTTTGATCTGGGTCTATTGGTAATAACCAATGATATGACAAATATTCTTGAAAATCTAAATTTAATTTTTATCACGAGTCTGACGGGGTTACGTTTGTTTAATAGGGTATAACCAAAGCATTAATGGTCCAGTTATACAATTTTAGAAAATTTATCTTCAATGTGAAAGTTGACATTTCAGTTTAAATATTTTTAATAGTTGACTCTTCAAATTCAAATTTTCTCAAAAAATTCCCAAAAATTTGTTCTATAATTTTAATAGTTTCTGTTAGTTCATATTGTTTGGTAGTCGTTTTCCCAAAGTATTTACTCCTATAACATCTCCGAATGTAGGGTAATTTAAATAAAAAAACGTCGTAAAATATTCAAATTACTTTGATATCTAAATGGAAGTTGTATCTAGAAATATTAAAAAATTCATATTTAGTATGACCACCTAACTAGATCTACATATTAGGAATATTCTCCCCTATGTTTGTCCCTTCCGTACTGGAATACCCTGTAAATAGATAGAAATAAGAATATAGTATGCCTATCAGCTATCAACCAAACCAATGTCATAAATTTGCTAATAGAATCACTACTCTCTATATGTACCTCTGCGTCTATTTAACCAAACAAATAAATTAACTTCAATTTTAGAATTAGGATAAGAATTAAGAACACTCAAAGCAATACAGATACAATTTATCTATTTGCATATCATATACTTTACCTATGTAGTGTTTCTATTTTATGTGCATCGCAACTACAATTGTGCATCTCTACATATAATACGTATATGGACTATGTATGCATGCACTTATTGCGTTTAATTTTCGAATAAAATAAGAATAATATGTGATTGAAAATAAGAAAACAAAAAAGAAAATTAAGAAATATATGTGTACGCATAACAGTAACAATTAAATAGATTCGACGACATAGTAGGTGTACTAATGTTTGTTAATCGTCTAGGTTGATCCAGACTCTTAATGCAATTTATGCACAATTGTGCATAGTGGTTTGGAATCGTGCGGTTAGCCCATTATTCAAAAGTAGATTATTATTTACAATACATTTTTTTGTTGTTTTTATTATTATTATTATTTATATACGTAATTTAAATTACAAAACATAAATTTTTCCTGAAAACCAGACGTTATTTATAGTTCTTTTCAATTTTAATGGGATTGTATAGAACAGGATAATGTCTTGGCAATTATAAATTAACTTTTAATCAGCAAGACATTTTACGTGTCTATTTGTTGTTATATGCGCGTGTATATGGGCAACATAATTGTATTTTATTCATGCGTTACTTACATATATATTCAATACGAAGATTTATTTTTAGTTTTATTGGATCACAATTCGAAAGGGAAGGTATATTCATATGAATTTGGATACAATTATAATTTTTACTTTAGGGTACTTTGAATCCCGGTTCTAGTCAATGGTTTGCCTGCCTATTAACTAGATTTTGCTATAAATCTTGTCACTTGCAGGCAACTTGAGAATAAAACTAGATTTAATTGAATTTCGCTCAACGGAATAACATAAGATAGGCGGTTTGAAGGGTCGAGTTTCCCATAAATAATCTCGTTTGTATAGATAAAACATCGTCATTCGTCACTCTCCCCGGTAATTGGGTACAATACAAATTTTGGAATATGGTTTGGAAGAACGTAATATTCCACTTTGAAAGACTATTATTTCTTTTCCCGTATTCATTTTTGGTTAAAACCCTTATAAGTCACAACTCAACAAATACCTATCAACAGTTTTATGTAGGAAACATGATAGAATTTGATTTATTGATAATAAATAAAAAAAAAAACACCTACGTAAGTATTACATTTATTTAGTAAACATAAATGTATTAGATTTGCTCTAAATTGCGCTTTCAACAAATCTTTCCTAACGTATGCGATTACGTAACACCCGCGCTATAATAAATGACCATTTAAATTTGAATTAAACCATGCAACACTACTATATATGAAGGTATATGTAACTAACTTGAATATAAATATAAGGCTCATAACAGACATTCTATTTAAAGCTAAAAACCGTGCTAAAAGCGTCGAATTACAAGACGTGTCTCCATTGTTTACATTTATAACAAATAATATTAATAATAATATATTAATAACAAAAAACATTTAAATAAATTCAAAGATGATAATAAAACGAGATCATTTTATAAGCGGATACATAAAATACACGTAATAAAACTTGATAAATGTGGAATGTTAGGAAAGCATGATGTACTGATGACATTTCAAACTTCTATAAATTTAATGATCTAATAACAAATAATAATAATAATAATAATAAAAAGG
Organism: Platyura marginata; assembly: GCA_026745375.1. NCBI lineage: Eukaryota > Metazoa > Arthropoda > Insecta > Diptera > Keroplatidae > Platyura > Platyura marginata. The sequence goes on along the minus strand of JANSTT010008778.1, from coordinate 14,554 downwards.
ATTGTGTCACAAGATTCAAATTGTTAAACTGTTTCTAAACAAATTAAAAACTATAGTGGCAACACTCAAGGTTAGGTTAGGTTAGGGTGGTGATTCTCATATACACCCACCATAGACCACTACGGGTCCATAGCTATCCCACATTTATGTCCTATGTCAAACCTCTATTGGTGAGAGTCAGAGAGTCACAATTTTCAAACGTGACCGTCTCCGTTGTGAATTTCAGAATGCTTCTCAGACTGCGCTTTGAAGCATCTTCTAGATCATTTATGATGAAGTTACCTAGTATCTTGTGCCTTTTTCCAGCTAGGTGAATAGTAGATGCTCTAACGATTCTTTAGTATCCTGTTCCTGATAGTCTATTCTACACTATTCATCGCTAATCCGATCCTGTATGCATGATATTTTGTCAAAAAGTGTCCAGTCATTTTGTTAACTACTGTTCTGCATTGGATTTTGGTTAGTTTTAGTTTGTCTTTCTTAAATCATATGATTTGCACATGATTTTTGTGACTCTACATGATGTGAGTCTTTCCCATCTTTGTTTGGCGAGGTTGTACATCCTATCGTGTAGGAGCTTTATGACACTCTGGATTGGAGACCACTTTTTTTTGCAAGCTCATCTCCTCGGGCTCATTACCCGGGATGCCTGGATACCCATACAAGTTATACCTCTTTTTATACATTCAGAGATTGTAATGTCTGAAAGTTGGCAACACTCAAACAGTGCGTAGTTTAAAAATCTATAAACATAAAAATAGAATCTAATAAATCCTATCGCAAAATTAAAAATTAAAAAAAATAGGAAATACATGCTGATCTAGCTAATTATAGAAAACTGAAAATCGGCTAAAACGGATGTATTTATTAACGATGATTTATATCAATGATGTAGATGGTAGATCACGTCTCTTTTAAGAAAAGGATTAAAAAGCCAAAAAATTTTAGTTTATCAATGTCACTAATACTCATTTATGGTATGACGTAGATCGAAGAACGTATATTTATTTTCTAGAGTCTAGACTGAATTAAGAAGTAAAATGGGCAAATTTTTTTTTTTATTCAACTCTGTGCATATTTTTGCATCCGTTGGTATCCGTCCGCGGCTATATTATGTCACGTACTTTAGAAAATATTTACGCCACGAATATCTACATATCTGTAAGTATAATATTATGTACATTGTACATATATATACCTATATGGATGTAAGTATTATATGTATGATGTATGTACAATTGCGATGCCACATGCCGACGCATTTTGAGACTGTATATTATGTTTTAACATTATTGGAAACAAATTGATAATTGGATTTTCGAACAATGCTAATAAATGTCAGAACAATGCTATTCAATATCAAGTTTATTGTTTTCCTATTATCTTATTGGAAATGACATAAACGTAGCCATAACTAAGTAACTAAAGGTAATCGTCTACCTTTTGTACAGACATATAAACGAGCATCATTATGGGCTATGTTTTATTAATAGAAGACTTGATGATAATTTTGAAAATTAATGCTCAATTTAAATTTTTTCAAATACGTACCCGTACACAAGTGGGAATCAAACCAAGCTGCACTTATCTCCTAAACAGTGCTTTTAGATGCACCATCATAATTTGTTGGCATAAAAATTGACATTGAAAGTGAAAATGGAAGAGACTGATGGTGTGGCAAACCATAATTGCATATCAATTCTACTAGTTGATTGAGCGGTTCAAGGTTTGTATTGAGAAAAATAAACAATTGATTTAATTAATGTAGAAGTGGATGCATTGGTAGTACATATAACTAGTTGGCATTACAGGATTTCACTCAGACTATTAGGGTTTTCTGGACTCAACTCGGACTCGCCGAGTAATTAAACAATTACACGGAATTGACAGTGACATATCAAGGCATGTGGATTGTACGATGGGCAAAAAATGTTATTTAATAAGTATTCCTATAATAGTGAAGTTATTATGTATATTTTTTGACGAAATTTTTTGTACTTGTTGGTTTTTCTCAGGGAGAATGAGTAATTATTACTGTAAAAAAAAACAGTTAACTCTCCGTAAGATAAATTGAGCGTAAGACATATGGTTCGATGCAAAATTATCCGCGAGATTAATCATGCGTAAACCGAAGAATCACCTCAAATAAAATAATCAAAATTCCGAAAATCTTAAACTAAAATTTCATTTGTAAAGAAAAGAGGTAAAAAAGTCATATCTAACCACTGAGACCTGAAAGATCTATTGTGGATGCCCCTTCTGAGGCTTAAATGTCTACGTATATTAAATTGTTTGTGGAGAATAATTTAAGCGTTCAGACAAAGATGATAACGGTAAAATATTTTCTAGAATTAACAATTAACTAAAGATAAAAATGACAAAATAAATGTTTCCCATTAAACAAGAAAAGCCAGATGCTTAATGTAAAAAAATGCTAAAATGTCTTCAGTGAAAAACAAAAGTGTTTTAAGTACCTCTACATAACATATGTATGTACGTAACGTAGGTACAGTTGTTCTGTTTTGCTAACAAATTTATTTACTTGACAGTTTAAATATCATAATAAAGCTTTTTTTTTAAGTCACATATTACCAGCTAAAGAAAATTAATGTATCTTTTTACCATATTTATGTTCACTCTTCTAGTTGCAGTTTACACAAATTGTACTGGCACAATTTAAGGGTGACATACGAAGGTAGGATATTTTAAATCTTTGTTGCTTCAATTTCCAAGGTGAAATCCATTACAATCAATTAGGCATTACTTTTACTTAGTGCTGATTTAAGAAGATTATTCCAGAAGCATCGTTGGTATTATATGCACTTCCGATATGTTCGTTGGCCGTACATGTATCGTATACACACAGACAGAAGGAATATAAAGGTAGATAATTGCTGAGTTTTGATTTGGTTTTCAATTCTATTTTGCAAGTTATTTGTAAAAAGTCATATGAAACTGATTTATGAAAATAGTTGGTAAATGCCAAAACAATCATAAATTACACTTACTCAAGGATTACATCACTTTGGTCTGTCAACTTTGCCACAAAAGAATTACATTTAAATAATGATTGTCATAAAATACATAATTTATTTATTTAATCCATCATTGTTACCAGTTATACCAGTGATAGAAGTGATTCTTTTAAGGAGGACATTCACATATACAAAATAGCATGATATGAGGATATAATCGTAAATAAAGAAAAGTTACTATTATAGGGTAAACGTGAGATATATGGCGTAGTAAATTCCAATTTTTTCATTATTCAAATATGCATTTCACCGGTTGAGAAGAAAATTGGAGTTTTCGGAACATAAATAAAACTCTGTTAAAATAGCACCGATTTGGACCGAAGTAGTCGATTTAAGAAACCTATCAAAAACGAGAAGCTTAGAATCTAATCCTATCTATCCTCAAATTTTTAGATCCAGCAGCATTATCAAAGGCGTCTATTTAAAATAAACATACGATACTTCCCTATTCGGATACAAAAATTATTAAAAAAACAAAAAAAAAACTTATAATTGGTGCAATATTACAACATAATACATAATAAATGTACCATATACTTGTAAATATGTATCTCCATGAACATAAACAATGCAAGGCATTGTGCACACGCCAGGAAAATTACTGTCTTTCACTTTCATTGTGAAATTGTAACGAATGACTGCAAGCACTTCGTGTGATCGTTTATAAATTTTGTCTTATAGTCTATAGAGCTCATTGAGAAGGCTAATTTCCTAATCGGTGTGGTTATATTTCTACATTTCATAAGTAGGTATGTGTATCGATACATATATTGAAAATCAATTTTTATTATTGAATTTAATTAAATAATACAAAAAGCATGATCGATGATTCGATCCACTTAATACACCTTATATATAGGAATATTAATATTGCAGTTTTATAATAGAGGTGTGTGCTAGCAGTCATAATTGTTCAATAATCTCCAACAATACTAACCTATACTTGCCTTACATATTCAGATTACAATAATGAATGCAATGTTGTGAATAGCTTTTTCTTATATTAATTGATTGCATAACTTTACAGGAGGATTACTGATCTGTAACTTTGTTCAAGGGAATTACTATTTTTAGTACCAACTCAATTAACTTTCAAATCAAAAAGATCGTAATTACTAAATTAGAGTCCTACTCCCCTCCCCCACGGTCACTATGTGACAAACACATAGTGGTCTATGGTTGGTGTATATGAGAACCACCACCCTTACCTTGAGTCCTTGAGTGTTGCCAATATAGTTTTTAATTTTTTTAGAAATAGTAACAATTTGAATCTTGTGACACAATCCTTTTTATTATTATTATATGATGAAATTCAATAAAAACCAAATTGAAACATTTTTCAGCTTAATTTGCTTTAATGGTAAAGTTAAGTTACTTCTTGTCATAATTTTTTAATTCAAAAATGCATTAGGCTCCTCTACAATATCGAATACGTTGATGAAAACTTATAGAAATTGAACCTTAAACCGTAATCTTATAAAATTTCGGATAGGGCAGAAAAAAAACAGCAACGACTTAGGCAGTAAAACTGATACTATTTGGTGAGATATGAATATGATCCAAGTATAGGCAGTCATTTCCATTTGTAGTAACATATTAAAACCGACAGCCGGCTATAGGGCCAAGCAAATATAATTATCGACTGTGTGAACACAATTTAAATGCCTAAACACACCTCACAATCAGTTCAATAACCAACGCCAATTACATATTCGTCATTAATTTAAAATAAGATGAATTTGATTCACATACTTACATATTATATCAGTGCTGCAGGTATTGCCAAGAAATGTTTTAATACAAATAATTGAAATAAACCAAGTACCAAAAACCTAAATAAATTAATTTAATTATTTTATATAAATGCCTAAGCTGATTGGTTGAAAAATGCTACAAATATTATATGTACATAATTATCCAAAAATTCGGAGAATTGTTCCGTCTTTAGATTTTAAAGTCCTCTCAAATGAATAATCTCTTTCGTTAAGGTTTCTCAAAAGTTAATTACAATTTTGGTTGGTTTATACGATTTCTGTACGTTCTGTGTCGATGTAATAGGTTTGGAATTTTATTTTGTCGGGCTACAGTAATTTAAGAATTTTTGTAATAATTATTCTGAAACAGCCACAATAACTTTTATTTAATGCTAGTTATCAGGACAGTATCTATTGGATCATCAATAAAAGAACAAGACAACTATTTTGGTTGGTTAAAACAAAAACTCACACGGAATAGAAAAACCTTTGAAAATAATAGAAAAAATGCAATCTGTTTGTGTTTACATTTCAGGAGATAGAAGTGACCCTGTCCGCAATATAGGAATTGATGGCAATTGTAACGGATTGGTTTGTCTGTACAAAATAGCATATGGGAGCTACATTATATTCCAGTTCCTGTGTCCGTACAGAATATCAACACAAAATGTGTTGATTTTATTAACTTAGCCTTGTTAAAGTTAATTATTGCCAAAATAAAAACGCTGCTTATGTATATGATATTGGATAATCTGATAATCTGGATATCAAAAGAAGTTGAAACTCTCCAAACAGCCTTCAATTATTATATAAAATTTGAACCTCAATTTATTAATAATAATTAATTAGTACCTACCAATCTTTCTTCAATGATAATTGACTCTACTCTCGATTTGGTAATAGTTTTGTAATAAAATTTTTATATATCAAACTTTTCAAATTGTTGAATAAAATATAATAAAAATTATATAAAAAAGAAAAACGGTAACAATAGACAAATAACTCAAATTACAAAACCGAAGACGACTTAAAAAAAATTTCTACAAATATTCCCGTCACGTGATATTTTGGGATATAATATTAAAAAATAATTTTACATTAAATTTGTAAATCGATGTCTAATTTAGTCGAAATTAACTTAAGCAAATAGTAAAACCGATAATTTTATTATTTAACTTGTACTAGCGCAATCTGGTAAAAAGTTTTTCATTTGTGTTAAACATTTGAATGGTTTTTGTTAGTATTGATCAAAAAAACTTATTTAATTGAACGTACTGAATTCTCAAAATCATTGGCAGTTTTTGAGAATAAAAACGAGAACTGTCATTAAAATAACCGTTAATTAACTTTTAAATCGGGTTGTGATTTTTGTGTGCATTTTTTTTTTGGCAAAGTTATTCTTAATAAAAATTTAAATTATATCATTTGTAATAAAACATAAAAGAAAGTGCAATGGATAGATATGTTATAAAAACAATGATATCTTCAAAAAATATAAATAACTCCTGGCAAAATATAACAACAGCTCTGGGTTCATCCATAAACCTATCGCTATCAAAGAAAATGTCCAAACATTCAAATGGGGCAATATGTAAAAATACGTCTACTGTACAACAACAAAGCGTTCGCGATGAGCAATTATTAAAAATATTTAGTTCACCGTTCGATCAGCCGCTCTCCATTGATGATAACATTACTTCTCTTTTGACGACGTCATCGTATTGTAATGATTCTGACGAAAATGTGCCACCACCAGACTTTATCGCACATACCGAAGGTTATTTGTATTTTAATTTTGTTATTGAGTTTGTGCATTTATTACGTTTTTCATATTCAGAGAAAATTAACCTTAAAAAAAGATTAAATTTCTTTGTTATTAGTTTGGCTATCAAATTATTGGATTTTTTTTTTCATCTTTTGCTTTTAGCGCTAAGAACCAAATCAAATCAAATCATGGACTATGATAAACCGTGTACTCCACCGAATGTAGTTGAAACTTGTGCCAATAATATTGCTAACGAAAATCCATACATGGCAAGACTCCGTCGAGATCTTAATAGTCCGTCAGCATCAACTAGACTTCGTGCATTGAAAGCCCTACGGTAAGTAATTGAGACTTTAATTTTTCCCTTTTTTCTTTTTTTCTTTTTTCTTTTTTTTTTTTGTAAACGTCACAACATATTTATTTAAGACCTGCATATATGTCAGTAATTTCTACCAAATAATTGATAGAAAGTTGTCGAGGTCAAACATTTCTAACCCATTTTTGGGGTTTTTTTTTAATCTTTCAAATTTGGATTAACAGACGGAATTTTTGATTTCCAATAATTTTTTTTTTAATAGCAACATTGCTCATGAAAAAAAAGACGACGCTCTCAACGTCTGTGAAAAGTGAAATTATTGCTAATTCGAGTATTTTGTTACCAAATCAACAAAATTAAGTAAAATTTATTTTAAAATCAAACAATCTAGAATTTCAACATAATCTTCAAATATCAAATACATGCACAGATTTGTAACAAATATTTTTCATTATCGATGTACATTATGTATGTATTTATCAGTAAACTGACCATAAACATTTCTTTATTTAATGTGCCCGTTTTTATGCTTGTGACTAACATCGTAAGCGTAAATTATTTCATTCCATTAAAATGCAATGCATAGATGAAAATTCAACATTCACTGTTTGGATTCTGAACATTTTTATATTATTTATAGATTTTTGTTTATTTTATTAATTATTGCACACTAAAAAAAAGATTTTATGTGTAAGTATTTCAAACAAATCTTAGTAAATTACTATTCTCTATAAATACTAATCGGAATCAGAAACAGAAACTGCCTTGTATTAATAATACAGTCCAAAATCAATCTTACACTTATTATCTAGTGAAGCGCAGACCATAGAATGGATACCAAACCTCTGGAACTATGGCTCTTTAGAACTAAACAGTTTTTTACCCGTGATCGGTGATAGTTTCCATGATATGCTCGGTGACTGACTTGTTTATCCGTATTTAATATATATATATATATATATATATATATATAAAATTCAAATCTGATGGAATTTCTGAGCATCCATTTTTACTTTTACTTTCAGATCACCAACTAATGGTAATTATTACAATTTTGACATTCCCTACGAGGAGCAAGATATTATAACCGATGAAGAACGACGATCTCCCGTAAAACCAAAAACGATTCAAGATGTTATGAAAGATATTATTGTCTATGTCGAAGTACGTACTGGTGCCGATAATCGTTCAGATGGTATTAAGAAAGTAATTTCGGGACTAGGTGCACAAATTAACGACAAATTATTAAAGTAAGTTCTGCTCTCGCAACACTCTTTCATATTCGTACGATTTTAAGTTTAAGATTTTTTCTATTCAGAAATACAACCCATGTTATATTCAAGGATGGTCTACTATCGACATACAACAAGGCCAAAAATTGGAATATTCCAATTGTGTCGATACTATGGATTGAAACATGTAAAAAAACGATGCGTCTTGCTGATCCCAATAATTTTAAAATTTCTAACATTGAACGCTACGAAAATCCCGAGTTATATAAGCGAATTAGGGTATATATTGCTTGTCCTGTATCCCTTCACTATGATTAATAAATCGAATTTTTCTAGAAACAAAAGCCAATGCATGCGAATGGGGAGGAAAATGTAAGACTACGAAAACTCAAAATTGGCACTACAACTACATCAATAGATGATGAATTTTCCATTATTGAAATTCCCGAACCAAAAGATGATCATCTTCCCGAAATTTTTGGTGATTTTCTCGATAAATTATTGAGCACCAACGAAAATAGTGCCGATTGTTTTTCGAAAAATTCAAAATTATATCAAATCATACAAAATTCCAATTTTTTAAATGCCAAACTACCGCCGAGTCCATCTATTGACATAGGAAATGATACATCGAATGACGTCATAAATGCGACAAATCAACCTGGTACTTCAAATGTCAATGCCCTAACAACCGAAGAGTCTGTGATGCCAAGTAATAAGAAACGAATGTCTCGACGAATTAGTTTTCAAAAAGCATTGGATTCTATACACAATATCGACAAGGATCTATCAGATGATGATATTTTTGATATGTCAATGTCTGTGACGAAAACACCTGTTAAATCAAACGGTAATAGTAGACGTCGTACTATGTTCACGCCAACTATATCGAAATCGGTAATTATAGAAGAAGATAGTAATGACAAAAGTGAGTCATTTGCTATGGAACTGAGTCCATTGTCAAAAATTACACCAAAAAAACGAATGGCAATCAGTGAAACTAAAGTGAATCGTCGAAAAACTGTAAACACTTCAGTTGCAATGGACGAAACGGTAACTCAGGCAACTATAGCGGATAAGAGGAGAACGCGATATTCTCGTCTAATAAAAACAGATGACAACTCCTTCTTAAGTGCGACTGAAAAATCTACCACAAATACACCATCAAATAGCAAATATAAGTCAAATAGTTTCGCAATAGTACAAAGTAAGAATGACATTGAATTGTCAGCATCAACTACAATATCGGCAAATACTAAAGTTACACAATCAACAACAAGACGTCGACGTACGGTACATTCACAAAATATACAAACACCAACAAATTCTAATAAATCAATACGAAAAGTGACCGTTCCAGCAAAAAAAACGGACAACGAACTAGTTGAACGGGATCTAAAAATACGAACAAGCTTACGGCGCACACTTTTCACTCCAAACAAATTAATTGAATTGAATAATAAAAATATGCAACTCGAAACTACCAACCAATTGAATGACATCAATAGTCCTTGTGTTGGATCGAGGAAATCTGCTGGACAGAATAAATGTAAGTAATTTTTGTTGATGAATAATTCAATCTTTCTAAGTTTTGTATCCTCTGCTTTCTGAGAAATTTCCTGTTGTTTCAAATATTTTTCGAGGATATGTGATGAGCTTTTTAATGTATCTCTACCACGGATATAGACTTATAGAGCAATTAGTTAAAGATAAACATTTACTAGAAATCCTTTTAATAAAAAACAAATTATTTTTAAGCTAGACACACTGCGAGTCTGCAACTTCCCTAATAAGATGTGCATTTTTCGACCAAGTGTTTACCTCTGTTACCATGTTTAAAAAAAATTTCAAAAGATAATATTTTAAATGAATGTTTCTATTTCAGGGCCGAAATTATCACCGCCAAAATTGACTGATAAAAATGAGAAAACAAACGATCCTAGTCCAAATACACCAAATACTAACAAAGAAACATTGACCCTATTAGACGAATACAATAAAACTTTAACGTTTGATTCAGCCAGAATCCCAAAAAGTGCACGTCGAAAAACTATTTATGACATTTCAATGGAAATTATCGATCAACGTTTACAAAATATCAACAAAAATGCCATACAAAATCGATCAGTATATGATTCAAATATAAATGCAGACGATTTAGAATCATCGATAGCATCAATAACGAAATTAACGCCACAAATAAAAACACCACCAACAATGTCAACAAATCCATTGTCCCCTACGTCATCTGTTAAACCGGCTAAAGAGTCACTAACATTAACCGCTCAAAATGATGTAGCTGCTGAACAACGAAAAACGGTCACAAAACGAAAACTTTTTGCGCCAGCCTCACTTTTCGCTGACACTTCAATGGCCTCTACTGAACCAACTAGAAATGGTAACAATAACAATAAAAAAAAAAAATTAGTCAATATTAAAGTAATTTACTATACTAAATCACATTCATTAGGAAAAAAACTGAAATTCGATTCACCATCCCAAATTGGAACAAAATCAAAGAAAACTCCATACATTGGTGCAACAACAAAGGCTGCAATTAAATTAAAGAAATCTAGTCGACAGAGTACACAAGACTTTCAAGCATCTAAACCTAAATCTAAACTAACACAAAAATCGAATTCAATTTGTGATACTATGCAGCCAGTTGAAGGGAAACTACCATTTTTGGTGTGTACCAGTATGCATCAACAGCAAGTGAACGTTGTTAAAGAGGTAGGCATTTTTTAAATGTATTTCCACTATTTCGAAATTATTTATTATTATTTTTATTATTGTTTAAATTTTTGGTTTGTATGGAAAATAATTGCAATAATTATTATAGTGTCATTTTGAATGACACCACTTATGGTAGTAAACACTCTATAGTAAAAGTAAATCACTTCAAAGTACATAATGCGAACATTTTTGAGAACAGGAAATGAGAATGTCATATCTCGATACTAGAGTTGCGTAGTAAATTTTAGAGTGCCACAACTCACAGTGTTGTCGCATACGCATCACTTTCAAGATGTTTAGTATAGGGTGGTCACTACATAATACTTAGTTAAATTTGTTATTTTAAAAACAATCAAGTGTTAAAGGTTTTTTAAAAATATTTATCTTAAATTGTGTAATTGTATTATATATCATTTTAAGGTTAACCTATTCAGGGATGAATTTTTAATTGTAGATTTTTTAATTTTTTAATTGTAAAATGTATTGCAATGGTAAATAACGGTAATTTTGATAGAAACGTACATAAATGTGTCAATATCCCTGAAGAGGTTAAGTAATAATTAGTAACATTATTATTATATATACTCAAATTAATATTATTATTTAAACAACAACAAAAGATAAAAGATGCACTTTCAGTTTATTTTTGCATTTCATTTAAATTTATTTTTATTTTATTGTTTCTGTATTATTCATATCAAAATATTACTAATAATATATTTGGGGCCGAAAATGATCATTTAATTTTGAATTTTAATTGCGAACAAAATATCTTGTGGTGTTTTCCAGGCATCACTCAATTTACCGACCAAAAATGGAACTTTGCATTAAAAATGTCGCCGATGATAAAAATTATCAAATGAAAATACTAATTTTAAATTCTGTCTATTCCTCTAGTTAAGCGAACAACAAATTTGTTAATATGAGCTAATTCTAATCAATGATCATCTCTATTAATAGTGAAATTTAGCCAAACAGTCTAGAAACCCTTAATTGGCTAGATAGCGTTAGAAATATTGATCTACTGGAAACTTTTGATTTTGCCCAGAACGAATAGAAGTCCCAAAAAAATGAGAAGAATATGGAATTAGATCGATTTTGTTCATATGGTTAACCGATGGCATCGCTGGAGACAAGCTTAAGAATGAATTCCTATGGAATTTGCAAGCGACGGCAATCCAAAATGACGATACGTTGGTGTAAACAGCCACCCCACTGAAATACTTCATTAATGATTCTGTCAGAGTGCTTGCCGATTGATGTCTTTAGCAATTACAGTTACAAAACAGTATTTTTTTATTGTATTGTATTGAGGAGTATTTCGTACACCGTTTCTAAACGTTTCTTTTATATCCATAGATGCACTTTAGTTGAATGATATTTTTGTGTAACCATTTTTTATACCATAGATTTATAGATTTATTTAGGTTTCGAAAAACAAAACCGTTTTACAACAATTTATCTTAAAGTATTGCACTTGCAACACCCAAATTCCTCAATACTCCTTAGGATGATTAGAATATACATTTTATTATTTCCTAATCTCAAGGTTAATAAATTATGTTATCTACTATTTAAAGTTCATACCAGTGCAATCATTACAAAATCATGATATTTGAAATTTCATAATAATCAATTATTTAACAATAAAACTTATTCAATTATCTATCTATTCTGGGAAAAGTACAATTCAATTCAAGAAGAAGACTTTGTAAGTATTAAAACTTTTTGTCTTTATTACAAATATATTTTCGCAGGCAATATCTACCCCTAACTTATACAATACACAAGCTGAATATGTAGAGTAAGTATTTATATGTTGCCGTAACTATGTCACTAAATAAATAACTAAATTTAACCAAAACCTTACAAATTTGATCTACGTGTACCTTATAAATGTGCTTTCTTGCTTTAAACAAATCTTCTAATCTTGGGGTGTAAGATTTTGAATAAATACAATCTTTTGCTGCAATGAAGATTACCAATACTAAAAAGTTCATCTTTGATCATTAAAAAAAAAAATCGTAGACATTGTTGCATCCACTTGATTAATGGGCTACATATAGAATGTGTTTGTGCCAAACGTTTGGATTGTCTTGTCGGGAAAATAACAGTGAAATAGAACAGACAAGCCTGCATGATGCTTACGATAAACGAGACCCCTCCACCAAGTCCACAATTGTCGTGTTAATTCAAACGGCATTTGAAAAGTAAATAAGATTGAGATAGGCTATCCTATATTCGGGGGCGCTAAATGACCCAAAACATTGATTTCCCATTTGTAGTAACTGAGAAAACTGAGAAATAAAATGAAATAGAAAAGTGGACCAAAAACTAAACCTTGCCAAACGCCCATTACAAAATATTATTATTATGACGTTCAAACTGTTATTTTAATGAAAAAATGAATTTTAATTTAGGTCCATTTCAAAACGAAACTATATTTTTCCAGACTATCAACATTTTGGGAAACTTTCACATTGAGGATACGGTTAGTGAAAATACCACACATGTCGTGGCTATGGAATCGAATCGTACAGTAAATTTACTTCGTGGTATTGCACGTGGCCTATGGATCGTAAATTACAATTGGATCATTGATTCAAAAATTACTGGACAATGGCTACTAGAAGATTCATATGAAATACGAGATTTCTCAAATGCAGTCTCTGTACGTATTTGCATTTAAAATTATAGACAAAAATGTATTTTAAAAAAAATTGTACAAATTTATAGATTTGTCGTGCTGAACGTCAAGCATTTGGCTCAAAATATAAATTTGACCTATTTCGTGATGTTAGTCCGATTTATGTTTCGTCAAAATGTAAATGTCGCAACTTGACCGAATTGATTTTACTGTGTGGTGGACGTGTCACGGATAATAAGAACCGAGCCCAGTATATTGTGGCCGAGCGTTTTAAGCAAAACGACAATAAAAAATGTGTAGAACCAAATTGGATACTGGACAGCATTAGTAATGCCAGACTTCAAAAATATACTAAATATGTATTAAAACCGAATTTGCCAGTGTTTCTGTAATCTTAGTATTTATTTTTATAAATTAAATTAGATTAATCATATTTGTTCATTTTGGGTAATAATAATTAGAAATAGAGCCCAAAATAAAAGAAAAACAGTACTTTCGTTCACTACACCCCTCATTGTTATTGTCATTGTTAAAATTACAAAATGTTAACTACATACATAAATATTGCTAGAGCTTACCGATAGCCATGCTCAGAACTTGTTGAAGATGATCGCTTAGAAGAAAAAGTAGAACGAATCAAATTCAGTAGTCGGTTACTTTGACGTACCTTTTCGCGAATGACTGATTTGAATATGGACATCGGTCCCGTAGCTTACAATAAAAACGAAGTTATACCGCACATGTTCTCTGCATACATCTATGATTCTACATATGTTAAAATCAAGGAATATAATTAAGGAAATTCACTTTTAATTTGTATTTCTTTATTTACACTACACAAAACAAGATTTTACAGATAAAAATATTCCAAATTGCGTATGATCAAAATTACAATTACAATGTGGTCACGCTAATCCGAACCAGCGTTAATCCTACGTTCCGATAATCCGAATAGACCAAACTTTTACATTCGGGTCAATTCGAATAATATGAATAGGCCATGCCACACGCTGTTGTCATTGGGCGCCCAAAACAGGTTATATAGGCAAAACGTATGTAAGGTAAAGGG